>JAHPZR010008251.1:42500-63306 GCA_019787425.1 Platygyra sinensis
GATTTTTTTCAGAGTCGCTTCGATCTTATTCGCAGCCTATTTTGATTTGTCGTCCAAACACTTGCGCACTCGATCTAGCGGCGTGGAGTAGCTAGCGTAATGTAGACTAACTTTCTTCTTTAGGCAACAAGAAAAACATTTTAGAAAACCTTTATCGGTTTCATTTAGGTGAAGAGACGTTTACACGGGAGAGTGGCTCAATGGAGAATGTGTAAATCAATCGAAGCACAGGAAACCTCTCTCAGTGTTCTTGTACGTCATGTAGTATGCACGAAACGTCATTGGTGATTGAGATACAAAAGAAGTGCAAATAAGAAACGATTCACTTGGTTTTCCTCATTTTGACATAAGTTTTTCAAGAAAATGCCGTTGTAACGAGTATTACCAACTAACTTTTGTAACTCGTGTAACAAGAATAACCCGTAAGCTACACAGGTCCGCAATGCGGACCTATTTTTTAATGAAAAGTGTAATTCCTTGTCATGCAAAGGTTAGCTCGTGTCAATCATCATTTACTGGGAAATTTACGGGTTTCCTCATAGAGCACTTTGATTTTATTCTTAAACACCTTTCAGCAGGTGCACTCCTCTTTTCAGCTGTTAGAATACTGGCAGGAAGTCTTTTCTCTCAGGGTCAGACGAATATTTATCCGTAAACATGAACGCAAAAAAGCGGTGGGTACGGATAGAGATTGGGGCGAGTGCGGCACCCAACATGGCTCGTCCCAACTCTATCTAGTATGAAATGTCTCATAATCCCTCTTCGATTTCGAGAGAATAACAGACTGCTAGCCGTCTATTTGGCTATACACTATGAGATCTTCCACGTGACCGGTTGTCTACAGCATCAATTTTTGCAAAGTTTAGTTTTACTGTAGCTTTGCTGTTTCGTTTCCTGTTTCTTCGGTAACAATGGCAGTTAAAAGAAGCAGTATGTAATCGGTATTTGTCAAAGACTACAAAAACGGAATTCATCACACTGGCTACAATAGCCAGACCGAACAGAGCTGGGAAAGTTGCCACAACATGAAATATGGCGGCCGTAATTCCGTGCTTGTCTTGTCGAGGTACAACGCTATCAAAAGGAATATAATCTCCAAACCCAATAGTGGAAAATGCTACGAACCAAGCGTAAAACGCATCAAGAAATGACCATTTTTCCCAAATTACTTGCACAGCAGCACTCAAAGAAAGGCACAGTGCCATCACAGTCAATGCTAACATGGTGCATTTTATCTCGACATGCTTTACTCCTTTGTTTTTGAGGACTTTCCTCTCAAAACGAGTTACCAAACATGTCAAGAATCTTGAAATAAGTTCTCCCGCGGTTTTCAGGGTCAGCAGGCACACAGGAATTCCAAATAAACCAAAGGCAATGCAGAAGAGTTTCCCGTATGTGGTGACCGGTGTTAAATGCCCGTATCCTGCAAGAAAGAAAATTCAAGAACAATTACAATTAGCAAGATCAACGATATAGATGTACTCTTGACATTAGAGAAGACAAGAAAAGGATGATTGCATCAATTAATCTGTTGTCATGGGAACCTTGCATCAACTGGTACACACATTGCTTCTACAATGACGAGATTCTTTTTGAGTGGTACAAATTTAGCGGTACCAGAGTATCCTTGCCTATTTGCTCTAAATTGTCTTGCGTTGGTCGGGATCACAATTAGCAAATGTATAACCCCAGAGGATTTGAACTTAAGGGCAACAAACGCCAGGAGGTGACTCTGGGGAAAGATAAAAATAGTGTCTTAGCGACCCTCTCGAGCCCCGCGTTCGCATCGCGCTCCAAGAAAAATTACTCATAGCAAAAAATGTCGATCTTATTTATAGTGGTCATGCACTCAGCTATACAAGCATTAAGCTAAGCTAGTTTACAGGCATGCCACTGAAACAAAGAAAACAAATATTTCAAATAAACGTAGCATGGTTAAAATCCCAACTGTCAAGAGGCAGATCTGTTGGCTATTTACAAAGCGTGACCGAGGATTTGAACTTGGGATTACCGAGAAACAAATCCTGCTGGTGGCAGGGTGGATGCCTTGAACCCGGGACCTCCTGATTGCAAAACCAGCGCCCTAAACCACTCTGCCACGCTTCCTCCAAAAATATGGAGGCTGGCAAAAATTAGTAAACGTCCGTGTGCATAAAAGTCGGCACACACGATGGGACTAGTCCCTGCAACAAGGTGCAGGGACTAGTCGCATTGTGAGAAATGGCAACTAGTCCCTGCGACTAGTCGCAGGGACCAGTCGCATCGTGTGAACTGCTTCAAAATCTAGTCGCAGGGACCAACTTTAGTCCCTGCGACTAGTCCCACGAATTCAAACCAGTTTGAATTCGTGGGACTAGTCGAAGGGACCAAATTTTGGTCCCTGTGACTAGATTTTGTGCCAAAAATGGCCAATTCACACGATGCGACTAGTCCCTGCGACTTGTTGCAGGGGCTAGTCGCAGGGACTAGTCCCATCGTGTGTGCCGACCTTTATGATCAAGACAAATCATTTAATGCGCAACAGTGACTAACCCGTGAATATAATCAGAAATACTTCAATCGTTGAAAATTCTTTTTCTTTCCAACTTGCTTGCTAAGAGAGTTAATCCTCCTTGTTGGCCTTGTTCTCAGAGTAATTTTCAGACATGGCAACCAGTTCCTCCGCGGATATTACGTTACTATGTACGTTTCATGAAGGTTGAAAATTGAACAAAACCTGCGTTACAGGATTAGCTATTTTTAGACCTTATTGAGAAGTGATAAGGTCCATATGGAAGATTTACTCTCTGACGTACTCTTCATGCTCTCTTGGCAGATAATGATAAAACTTACCAATAGTAGTAAGAACTGTGTAAGTGAAATCCACTGCCCTAAAATAAGTCCAGTCCGCCGACAGGCCAACACGAACTGCACTGTACACTGCCATTGCCAGAATTTTAAATTCTTTATCTGATATGTTCTGGTGTACTGTAAAGTTCTTTCGCAGTTCTTCCAACATTCTATTGGAGGTCGTCTTGTTACTTTCGTCTCGCTTTTCAAGAAGTGTAAAAATTGCAGCGCCTACGAAACCGTAAACTATCAAGAAAATTGCTCTTATAACGAGGGTTTTTCCCTGCGAATACGGCATCACAGAACTGGCAATTCCTTTGTTCCACCGCACAGTCAGGGAACTTTCAGGTTCTGTAGATAAAACAAAGACCATGCAACAGATGTAAAATATGTTGGAGGGTGTTTCTGCGGCACCTCGAAGCGGCTTAAATACTTTGCATTCACGGAGACATTAATAAATGAAATGTTTATTTTAATTTGAAGCAGCCGCGAAATTACGCGCAGGAAAATTAAACTACAACAGCGTTGATGCAAGACGTGAACAAACAGCGTCAAGAATAACGGAAACACCTTTATACGAGGTTTAAAGATTATTAGCTGACTTATTAGAGTCTTTTGCTTTTTTGTTGTTTTGCAAACGAACGATGTTGAGCCGTTTTGATCATTGTATTAAATTCGTATGCCTCATACCGACATATCAGGCACGGTATGAATTCAACATAGGTGTTTCTTTTCCTCGACTCGATTCAGCGCCTATGCAAGTCGTTTCTGTAGAGGCTTTCTTCATGTCCTTGGTTAATAAATAGTCACGAACTGGCCACAGCCTCAAAAGAGACAGAAGCAGTATGTCAACGACAGACTAAAACTGAGGAGCGACAATTTCCTAAGCAAACTAAAAAATTTACAACATAATTCGTGAAGAAAAATAGCTATAAATACTAACTTACTTTTATCATTGCTCCTCCCTGGGTTTCAGTAGCAAACCAGAGCCTTGCTCAACTGTCTTACCCAAAATTATTGCCATGTTAACACCTCCAGTTTTTTTTTCTCCGTGTTAAAAAGGCAGCTTTGCTTGTCTTCTTTAAACATGTACACACACACTTGAGTAGCTAGCTATCCATAATTAATGCCCTCAGACAACTGTCGCGTGGGAGATAATATTAACACTAAAATATTCTTGCACGAATATAGTGGCAGTGTGAGTGATTTTGTTTTATTCATAATATTTTTCCAGCTGTTTCTGTCGCCATTTTTATTCAAATTAAAGGAAAGCCACGATAAACGGTGACATATAAATTTTATTTATTCCAATCCACTAAGATTCCTGACTTGTTTTTAACGAAGTCATTTGCTGGAGAAGCAAAATAGAAATCTGTTATAATGATTCTTATAGCCTCAAGATGACCCTATTTTCTTTCTTTCAAACGAGAGGAAAGAAAAGCAGGTGGCTCACCTCAGCACACAGATATTCTCCAGAGATTAGTAAATGGTTTTACTTTACCTCACTTTATATATGTGGCTACAATAGTTCAGCCTCGCAGAATTTCAGCTCAGGGTAATGAGAAAGAGGACGCTTCATCATATCGAAGCAAAGTATGCTCGCATTACTTCCAACAGCCTTCTTTAAATTCCGCATTACAATAACGAAATACTCAGAAGCTTTGATCAACAACAAAACAACGCTGTGGCGGGACGAAAAACGGCTCTCAATACACGTATATGTGATAATCACAATCCCATGTGATGGGCTCTCCGAGCGCGCTCTTTTGTGTTGCAAAAAAACAGTGTCCTATATGACCTATATAATAAATACTTTATTGACCAAGTTTGGTAAATCAAGAGTTCAGTTTCTGGGTGATTATGGACGCACAAAAAAGAACCAAGCAAATGTAATGACCTCACGCTTGGGCAATAATCTACTTCACTGACCCAAGAGGACAGTAGCTGTTTAGCACAGGTACGGAGATTCACCTTCATCAACGACTTTCTTCCTTTGCTGCTACTTGAGTGACTCATCTGCGTTTTAATAACCAATAATAATTAATCAATAATACTTATGTTTAGTTCATAGTTAAACGAGCTTGTAGAGGAAGACATTCACACAAGTTGTTCTCGAGAGTCTTCTTCTCTTCTAGTATATCAGTCTACATTTTGTTAGATCATGACAAATATAGTAAAGAAAAAGACGTAAATAATTTAAGAATAATTCTTTGTTGAGGTTGACCTATCTTTTGACTGGATTGTCAGGTTGTCAGGTTGTCAGGTTGTGTGCTTTGAAAACCAACAAGCAATCACTATGCAGTCTAACTCAGTCTGTATGACTCTTATACAACATTAGACAACAGAACGTAATCGCATTCTCGGTATGGGACTGGATCTAGCTTGCAATGGAGGCTCGTGCGGGTGAACTGATATCAATAAAGATAGTCTCTCCATTCCAGTCCAATACCGGGATACAAATATTGTCTACTGACAGAGATGGATCCTGAGGTGCACAAAACGAGGAGCGGAGGAAGACTGAGTCAATTACTGGAAGAAGGAGGTTGGGTCTGAGGACGGAGTAAAGTTCGTCAATGTTTGCTCCAATAAAAGGGGAATTGTTCGACCCTTCGGGTATTGTATGTTTTGCAGCAAAACAAAGGCCACTCCGCGTACGTTCCTCCGGTCGCACCACAGGAACACTATGATTATGATCACATTTAAACACACAGAGCTCGAACATGGAAAGTAAACACACAACTGTTTTTCACGGACTATTCTGTTGTAAGACTGAAAACTTCACTGGGGAGAGAAACACGGGTGACGCCTTTTAATACGTTCTTTCTTTTTTATAATTTAGTTCAATCTTCAACAACAACAATACTTTATTTACCCACGCTACATCTAGGAGTGATAAAAACTCGTTAAAACATGTGCGTGAAACGGAAAGCATTGAAAATAAAAGAAATAGGTTTTTCAGCAAAAAGGTGGCTTCTCGGCCCCTGGGAGGAAGCCTTTTTTCAACGCTAAACTTACGTACATGGTTTACACTCGCAGCAGTTTGTTGGAGAAGAAGGCTCAGGAACTACCACCAAGTATTCACCCTGAAGGAAAACGAACATCTCGTTAACTAAAATAACATTACAGCCGTGTTTCACAGTGGTTTAATAGAAACGGCCGCCTTCAGTGTAAAGCCGGCCGTCCCAAACCAAAGCCAAGACTTCGATCTCAAGTCAAGGCCAGATGTCAATACGCAACTGATTTCAACTCCTCAGTAGTTGGTCCTCTTCATGGTTCTTGTCTGCATTCATACGAAACACGTCACTTTGAAGTGATCCGGCATCCGGGTTTCCTAATTTTTAAGGCAAATATGTTTAACTTAACATGAAAGTATCAATGAGAAACAAGTTCAGTGTTATCTAAGAGCTGTCGAGAACTAATCTTCGGAAACCCAGGGGCTACAAGCCGGGACGATGCGATTTTTTTCGGGCGAAAGTTTACTTCAAGAGCGCTCTACAGCTCTTGAAGTAAACTTTCGCGCCCGAAAATATCGCATCGTCCCGGCTAGTAGCCCCTGGGTTTCCGAGCATGTCGAGAACTAGAAATGCATTAAAATTACTTCAGAACATGATTCTCCTTTTGTAAAACAAAGGGACTTGGTAGGTACGAACAACCCAAGACAGATACTCATATGACACCAATCATCCGTATACCAAGGAGGGTCCTTGAGCTGTGATAAAGAAAGAAAAAAAACGACAAACTGATTACAAACCAAAAAAGCGGATAATTAAAAGCTTATGTGTAGCTTATGAGTGGTTAGAGGGCCCTTCTTTGACCACTGAGCTGGCGTTGTTTCTGGATAGACTCTAGTTCAACTCCTCCGCCATGCTTGTAAACTGCATCCCACTAGCCGTGCACAGGCCCCGACGGCCTGGAAGGATCCGATCGCCGCTGAAAGGGCAAAGAAGGAACTTGCTGAGAATAAAGTGGCCGAGGAGGTCTTCTATCATTTTTTCTTTCCGCTTTTTCTTCACCCCATCCTTGATTAGAAGCTAGCCTCCCACCAGTTGAGCCAGTCGACATTTACGTCTATTTTGTTTATTTGAAATAGTTCTCTTTTTTAATTTTAAATGGCATGCCAGAGAACTAGCTAGTTAAAGCTACGAGCATCGAACACTATGAGCATTCAACAACGACAAGAAGTATTTCAGATACGCAGTACCGTAGTACACTTGGCGCCTGTGAATCGTAACTTATAGTTTCCTTGTAGGGTTTACGACGAAAAGAAAATTAGCAAGGGAAAGCTAGCTTATGCAGGCAGGCGAGGACTGATGCCATTTTTTCTTTTCTATGTATCCCCGCTTATTGGAACAGCTCTTGAGAGGCGCGGTGGGCTCAGGGTCAGTGCTCTCGACCCCAGATCGAGTTCGTGCCTCTCAACCAAGGTGTGTAAATGGGTACCAATGAATTTAATGCTGGGGATAACCCTGCGATGCACTAACATTCCATCCAGGGGGGGAGTAGAAATTCATGCAACTGAAACCAGTGATTAACGCCGGACTGATGGGCCACTTGGCTCGTATGCCGACTTATCCTGTTTGGCCTGCTCATTGGCCAGAAATGGAGTGCTGTTTTATCATTTGGTAGACGACATAATTTTAGTGTTTTTACTAATGGCGAGTGTTACATTGCATGTTTATCTAATTAAATCCGCGCATCAAACTTACAACTTTCACATTTCCATCTTTATCATAACAAGGTGTACGACCTGACCAGATCTGTGGTTTGTGCTCGTCTTCAAATTCATCTCGACGTTGAATAAGGACACCACCCAGGGAAGAATGAACAAAAAGAGCTGAACAGCAATGAAAAAGCGTATTTAACGTGAAAAATGCGATAGAGTTTTTTAATTTATATAATAATACCTAATAATTAAGTTTACCATGTGGAGTACAATACAGGGAGCTAGCAATCGCGCGAGGACGATTTAAAATTACGAGCACGATTATAAATCTAATTGTGTAAGATCATCAAGCAATAGACCACAGGTCTCGATAGTTTATAGCCTGATAAACCACGCGGGATGTTGTTAGAACACGAGAGGAACACGTAAATCACGAGCCACAGGCGAGTGATTCTACTGGACTCAAGGGAGGGTGCGCATTTCGTCTTTAGATATTAACATCGGATTGTGATAAACCATTTTAAATTAAAAACAACTGATTTTTTAACTCAAGACTTGAACTTTAACAATAACATTTTGCTTCGTCCTAACACTAATCTAGCCTACGCTAATCGAGCGCGTTCATATTGCATTTAGATGAGAAAGTAGACTACATCATTCACTCTTCTAATCAGTTTATTTTTTTACGACAATGTCTCGCATACAGGGGCGCTTATTGGAATAGGGGAGCTATTAAAATAGGGGCGTTATGAAAATTACAACACTGAAGGGGTGTGTTGCTAGAAAGGGGGCCGTTTTCATTGGAAATTTTAGCTAACACTACCTCAGAAGCATTGAAATATTTGCTTATTGAACAAGACTAAGGTGGTGGTGGGGGCTATGGTCAAAACCTCTCAGCGTAAGGTTGGGCAGATCGTATTGTTACATATTTTATGGAATGGGGAAAATAAATGCGCAGAGACAAAACAAACCTGAAAGAAGACACGAATATTAACAACCCGCAGAAAAACTGACGTCAAGTAACAAAATATCTTACCAAGAAACAAGGCTGAAATAACCAGAGCAGCATGCGATAACATCTTCTCGTCGTAAGAAGAAATCAGTCGAACAACATGTATGCCAAGCGCTCTACTACTGTTTTTTAAACTGGATTAGGAACGCACTGAGTCGTTGTCACTCACAGAGTGTTTTAGCGCATTACTAACGTGTGACGAATTTAGAAAGAACACCAGTTTTCCAGTTATTTGTGTCTTTTAGTTTACCTCACTGTGATTAGTTACTCTCTTAAAAAAAAACGCCGCAAATATAGAAGGTCACTGACTCCATTTGTTTCTGTGTTGGCCGTGTGAGAGATCCCCAAAGCTCTGAATAAAAGTGGGAGAAACCCTGTGCTGAAATATTTAGCTTACTTCCCGTGTTCCAATGGAATCCCTCTGCATATCAATATTTGCTTTTTACAAGACGCAATCACTTCAGCTTTTTAAAAAGAGTGTTTATTGTTACAGGTGGTGGGCTATCAACGCACCCGGTGTCACTTTATGCCCTGACAGGAAGAGAAAACTGGTCGTAGCTATGGTAACAGACAAACCGAAGCACTTGCACTTTCCATTATTGTTGTTGCATGATCAACTGGTACACCCACTGATACTACACGAGATTCTGGCCCGTCATGAAAAGAAGTATTCACATTGGTTGTCTACGTGCTCTAAATTTAACAGCAAAGCAGCATTTTTAGTGAAACATGTGAAAGGGCTTCTCCGTTCAGCTGAACTGGCGCGCGATGATGTCGTTTTTCGCGTGAAGATGGCCGTGTTTTCTAAGTCAGAGGAAACAAAACAGGTGGCCCCCCCTCAGCACGCAGATACTTGTCAGTCTGAATAGTTTTACTTTAACTCGCTCAGGAAACCAGCCAAGACTCCCAGAATTCAACTGGTAGTGAGAAAGAGGGCGCTTAATCATGTTGAAGCAAAGTATGCTCGCATTACTTCCAACAGCCTTCTTTCAATTCACCTTTACATTGACGCAATACTCAAAGTATGTATGTATGTACTCATCAGCTTTGATCAACAAAACACCACTGCTGCGCTGTGCCCTGGATGCGCCAGATAATAAATCCGTTATCGACTAAGTTTGCTCTGTCTACTCAGGATGGTCGAATCTTGGCAAAATTATTTTTTGCGTGATTATGGAGCTCGACTGTTTCTTGGAGCAAAAACGCAACAAAGAATCAGGGGCCCGTTTCTCGAAAGTCCCGGTAACTTAACGGGCTCGTAATCATATTTTGAAATTTTGATATTTTGAAAGCCTCAAAGAAAGTAGGGTGTGTTCTGAACTCTAATGAAGTCCATTTTGTTTCTTTAGCTAATAAATTTACTGTATTAATATTCAAAACTTTTGAAACTCCCTTCTGGAATGGAAAACAAAACAGGTTAACGGGCCCGGTAATTACCGAAAGCTTCGAGAAACAGGCCCCAGACACATGACCTCACGATTCGTTAATAACCCATTTCTCTCACCCAAAAAGTCAGTAGGATAACTTCACTCGACTTTTTATTCAAGTAGCAGGAAATATTCAATATGTAATCAGTAGATTCCTCCTTTTACATGTTATGGGATTATATGCTATTCTCTCATATTTCTTACATCCTAAATTGAACTATTTGCTTTATTTCATTCTTAACAGTAGATATTCAGACTCAAGTGCAACGATATGTTTGGTCGACGAGATAAACCAGACAGTAGCCTGCGAACAGGCTCCCGGTTCGGTTGGGTTTAGGGCGAGATAGCCGAGTGTAGTCTAGGGCGAGCGGGGCGAGCCGAGACCGGTCAGGTGAGGAAGGAGTGCGGGTCCCACTCGCTTCGCTCGCGGAGTCACGACGCTCCGACTCCCAGTCGCTCGCCGAATTTTTTTTTTCCGACCTCGCTGGGAGCCTGTTCGCAGGCTAACCAGACAGTAGCTTTACTAATTTTAGGAAGAATCGTCCGCAGAGATCTTGATGATGAAACCAAGCTAATAATATGTAGAAGAGTTTAAATGGGCTCCTGTCCTTCCGTATTTGTTTCCTTGTGAAACGCAGCTGCGTGAGTTCAACTAACCTGCATCTGTAATTCTAACTTAATTTACTTAGCCAGCAGTTTTCGCCAAAGAATCAGTCATGCTGTCGTGACGTCGTAAGTCAATCAATCGTGCCATGCTCTGATTGGTTAATAAATAATGGTAGTTGAACTGAGTGGAGTGCAATTTGGTCTGAAATCATACGCGTGATTTCACAATCAAACGAGCGCGCAGCGCGAGTTTGATTTGAAATCACAAGTATGATTTCAGACCAACATTGCACAACCCGAAGTTCAATTACCACTTTATTAGATCCATTTTGAAATCGCACAATTTAAGATTTTGGTCAGTACCATACAGTCGAACCTGTATATAACGGCCCTTTAGTATAAATCTACTAGCGTTCTATCACGAATGCCGTCCTCTGATTGGCTACGCTACTCACGTTCTATTCTGTGACAGATAGTGAGTAGCGTAGCAGCGTACACTGGGGGCCGCTTTTTCGTGTTTTCGAAGTGTCGGTGAAGAGAATTTAGATGAAAGTTTTGAACGACTAGCAGATTTATACTAAAACAATTAGATTATTCGCTCTCGATTTCTATCGCGCGATAGAAATATCGAGCTCATAATCTAATTGATAAGTATATAGCGGTCACCCTGTGTATAACGGTCACTGAACAACTTCCCAAAGATCATTCCTTATATTTACTGTAAAGTTGACCTGCATAAAGCGGTCACCTGCATATAACGGACACGGTCACCCTTTAGACTTCCTGAATCCACAATTTCATTGTTTTTTACCTGTATATAAAGGTCACGAAATTGGGTTACAATTAGCGACAAAAACACTTGTAGACCAAGACAGTGCTCGGCATTAAATTTCTCTTCTATCCTTCCGATGCAGCCACTCACAGAACAAATCGTCACCCTCAAAAATGTATTCACACGAGACCTTGAGACCAAAATCACCTCTTCTGTTACCTCGCTTCTCCTTTATATCCACTCTCCCATAGTTGGTTTGCCTTTTCAAAAGCCTGGTTAACCAAGTAGCCATTAACTTAGGTATGTGGCCTGTGACCTCGAATTCTTCGTTCAAGATATTTGAATGAAGGTTGACGGCTCGTTTTGTCTGGACCTGGTCAGGTTTTGGTCTCACAACGGCTACAGTATTCATGTCTGTCTCATTTCTCGGCTCACGCATAAGCTTATAAATACCTCCCAGTATTGATTGCCAGTCAGCCTGGTATTCATGCTATCCCTTGATGAATGAATCCCGGTGGGGGGGGGGGGTACTCTACGAATTTTAATACGGGGAGGCTCCGCCCCGAGGTCTAACCCCTTCCCCTTTTATATACCATTTTTGCAGAAAAGGTACACCTTTTATATACCTTTTATTCAAGAAAGGTACCCCTTTCACATACCTAATTTAGGAAGTCTTTTCCTCATTTTCACGTAGTCCTTAAAATAAACCGATACAGCCATAGGGGCGTCTATTTGAAATATTGTAATGAAAGGCCTTCTTAAATACCTAAATCACCGATTTCCCTACCCTTTCATATACCTCAACTTGTGAAATCTCTACCCTTTTATATACTTGAAGCCTGAAAAAGGTACCCCTTTCGGGCGGAGCCTCCCCGTATAGGCCACTATAAGGAGTAGCCCCCCCCGGGGAATGAATACGCTTTTAAAAAAAAAAGTAACTCACAGAAATTTTATGGGCCTTGTTTTATCATGTTTATTGCGTTGTTGTTCAAGATGATGATGATGAATGAATTCAATTTTTAAAAAAGTAAACCACAGACATTTTATGGGCCTTTTTATCATGTTCATTGCTTTGTCGTTACCCGTTTTGTCAATAAAACGTAAATTGAGTGATTATTGGTAATAAAAAGGCTTTTTATTGACTTCTAGGGGAGTTTAAAGGAAACCTGCGTACAGCGGTCACCCAGTATATAACGGTCACCTGGCCTTTTCCCAAGGGTGACCGTTATATGCAGGTTCGACTGTATTTATTGAACCAAGTTGCCAAATTTGCCAAACGATGGCTTTTTGGTCTTTTATTTTTGTGCAATGGGATTAGTTAGTTTAAAAAAGCCTTAAAATCTAATTGGTTGTTTTGCTTTACTGTTCCATTCTCATTGGCTGAGAAAAAGATGCAATTTAGAGCAAAAGATAGTGCGATTCGTGAATAAATCGCACCGCCGAGAGCCAATCACATTGCATAACCAGTGATTTCAAAATAAATTTAATAAAATTTGAAAAGTGTTCGAGTGTAAATTGAAGACTGGTATTCGTCGATCGGGACCGCTGAAAAGAAAACTTCTCTTTTATGAGAATCTCGATGCAGCGGAGACCGAGTATGCATGTACATGAAGGTTGTTGTGAAGTCATATGCTTCTCTGCTGTTTGCTGTTTCGTTAGTGTAGGTTGGGAGTTTTATCCTCAGTAACAGCGTTCTTTCGTTGCTGCTCGTTAAAGTGGCTCATCTGAGTTATTTAAAATAACAAAGAATAATCAACAAGTTCATTTACTTCCCAGGTTACCATCAGAGCTTCAGGAGCTTGTGGAAGATATTCCCCCCGGGGGTGGGGGGTATTCCGAGAAAAATTGGGTGGGGGATTGCGGCCCACTTCCCGAAACCCTTACCCTATTTATGACCAAACCAGTCTGCGATATTCCCTACCCTATTTGTGACTTGACCAAAAATTCGAAACCCTATTTATGATCTGAACCTTGCATCAAAATCCTGTTTCAGACCTGCGTTATAATTGGATCCCAAGATCAAACCAATGTAAATTACCGTAAACATAATTTGTGAAAGGCTTTTGTTGATTTGATTTTCGATAATGATGAAAACGTGGCTTCCCAGCTTAAAATCATACCCATATCAAGGCTAGAGTACAATAACTATACCCTGTTTATGACCAAAACGGCTGAAAAGCCATACCCTTTGGGGCCGCACATACCTCTATAGCCCATATTCGGGAGTAACCCCCCCCCCCCCGGAGATATTCATGCAACTTATTCTCAAGAGTTGTATCTTCTGGCAGGGGCGCCCTATTAGCGGTTGTCGGAATAAGGGATATTTAGGGGAAAACGTAAAGGGGAGAAAGGACACTCAGTTGGGGGAAACATTACTGAGATATGGGATATTTAGATCACTGAGATAAAACGGGATCTCCGCATTAATTAATCGTTAATTTTTGCAAGCTCGAAGAACTCGAATAAAACACCAAACTGTTCTTAATGACAATTCAGTTGCAACAAAACTTGTGGAAAGAAACCGTCAGCCTCGCCTTTTTACGTTGATCCTGATCAATTTTCCAGTTTTCTATGATCTAAAGTTTCTGTAAAAAATAGAACACTTACATGGTTTACACACACAGCAGTCTGCAGGAGAAGAAGGCTTGGGAACTACCGCCAAATACTGGCCCTGAAGGCAAAGAAATCTTCTTATTGAAGACAACATTCAATCTTTCATGGTGGTTTCAATTAAAACGGTCACCATGTAAAGCACGCCACCGCACACCTTAAGTAAGACTTCGATCTGAAGTATCAAGGCCATATAACAATACACAACTGATTTCAGCTTCTGCTTGATCCTCTTAGCTTCCGCATACTGATATAAATAGGAGGGTTCTATTCTACGTTAATACGAACACGCAAAGGTGATTACGAGGGTAGATATGCTTGGAAATGTCGATGAGAAATCATGAAGAGGTTTCATTATTATATTGCTACCTTCGTGAGCGGGCAAGATGCTATGTCGTGATTGGCTCCCCGGGCGGGCAAGATGGTGGTATCTTGCCAACTTGGGAGAGGCTGCGCAGTGTCCCAGAAAATTTTTTTTTCGATACAGTTAATCCTTTCTTGATCAAGTTTGTTCGCTCAAGATGGCTGGACCTCGTTTTTTTAGCGTGTTTTACTGGCCTCGGACTCCGTCTAAGTCCTTGAACACGCAAAAAAAGACAACTTGGCTAATATACGGTCATCTTGACCCCATATATCCAAGAGCTGTAAAATGTTCGTGAAATAAATGCGTTAAACTTACTTCAGGACATATAGCTCCTTTCATAAAACACATGGACTTGGTTAACACTAGCGCCCCTGCACAGACACTCATATGACATTTATCATCTGTAAACCAAGGGGGATCCTTAGGTGGAGGCTGTAATAAAGAAATACAAAGCATAAAGAGACAAACCAAAAGAAAACATCATAAAACATTACAATCCTACGAACTTCATGCACGGAATACCGTAGCACACTTAGCGAGGGTCATGGGTGCCGGTGAAAATTGGCGGGCTCGTCAAGTTAGCTGGCGCAGACTGGGCCCCGTGGCGTACTCTACAAAGTTTTATACGGAGAGGCTCCACTCCAAAGTCCTACCTCTCACCCTTTTGTATACCATTTTTAAAGAAAAAGCACCCCTTTCGTATACCTCTAATTGATGGAAGGTACCCCTTTCACATACTTTTATAACCAGCCCGTCTTAACGATAAATGGTTAAAATAATGAAAATCTTGTAACTTTCTGTGTAAGGCAGATGATCCAGCCATAAAGTGCGTATGTTTGAAATATTTTAATTCAATACACACCTAAAAGTCAGATTTCTCCACCCTTTCATATACCTCAACTTGTAGTGAAATCCCTACCCCTCTATATACCTGAAGCCTGAAAAAGGTTCCCTTTTCGGGTGGAACCTCTCCATACAGCCATTACAGGGAGTGCATATATATCCGGTAAGAGCTGGCCCTATGGATACCAGCCTCGTTGCTGAATGCGCTACCCTGGTAAAATAGTTACTTAGTTATTTACTATAAAGGCCCTTTCACTTACATCCGCCCATCACACTTACAAATTTCATAGCTCCATCTTTGTCATAACATGGACTAGGCCCTGACCAGATCTGTGGTTTGTGTTCCCCAAAGCCACTTCGACGATCAATAAGGACGCCACCCAGACAATACTGAACGAAAATAACTGAACAATAATAATAAAAATGAATTGAACATGACAAATGCGATGGAGTTTTTTCATTATTAGCTATTATTGTCGCTGTGTAGAGCAGTTTTCATTTGAATGCTTTTGAAGGCCGAAAATTAATTGGTTTTGCTGTTAAAAAACTAGCGCCACTTTTTCATCCAATCAGAAGTAAAACCAATCGTGACATCCCATCGAGACCCTCGGAGAAGCATTATGGTATATGTACAAAACAAGACGGTGGGGGAAGGTATAGTCAAAACCTATCAGGGTAGGGCTGGACATAACTTATTGTTACAGAATTTACGGAATGAGGAAAATAAATCTGCGGAGACGAAACAAACCAGAAAGAAGACACGAATATCAACAAAAGAGAAACTGACGTCAAGTAACAAAATATCTTACCTAGAAACAACAACGCTGAAATGACCAGAGCAACACGGGTCAACATCGCCTCGTCTTAAAAAGCAATCAGTCGAACAGACAGGCATATGCCAAGCGCTCTACTTACATGTTCTAAACCCGCGGATAAGGAACGCACATAATGTCTCGGCAAAATACTAAAATTGGACGAAAGAGAGACAACACTAGTTGTGTTCGCAGTAGACGAAACCCTGAACTGGAAAGTATTTAGCTTGCCTCCTGTACGACAATAGAATCCTTCTGCAAACTGAACAATATTTGCTTTCCACTTGTTTAACACAAGACGTAAACACTACTAACAACTTTTTAAAACGACTTTTTATTGTAACAGGTGGTTAGCTATCGAAGTAACCGGTGTCACTTTGTGATCTGACAGCAAGAGAAAACTGGTCGATATCTTCGTTATCAAATTACCAAAATAAATTTATCATCTTTTGTTCAAATAGGCGTCTCGAATCGAAATTCACAGTCATATATTTTCGCAATTGTGATTCCAGAATCATTCTCTTTCATTCTTCTGCAACTCAATCTGATTACCGTGCTCAGACAGCTCAGACCTCGCTGAACTGGCTTAACAAGTATTTTTAATCCGGCTCGCTAGAGATCACGTGATCTAACGTCATGTCTCGCTCTGTCACCGGGAGTTCATCGCAGATTTGAGTACTGAAAGCCAAACCTGAAAAGGGGAAAAAATGTTGAAATAAGAACAATTAGAGGATACAAAGCTACAGGGCTAAGATACATGAAAGTGCAGCGGTATGGGATACTTGGCTCGCCGTAAGGACCATAAAGGAGACTACAGTCTTGACTGTAATTATGCACCCTATTGAAATAAAGAGTCATTTATTATTGCTTTAATACCAATAAGACGTAAAAATAAGACAGGCAAAACACACTACAAAGAAATAACTAAACAGCAGCAAGATAGCTAGATAGCTCTGAGGGCTATTAAGAGGTCGAGAATCCCCATTTCTCGCTGACCCTCGACCTTGAGTTTTCGACCCCTCCGATAACTGGAAACAAACGTCGTTCACCTTCCCTCCGTCGAACACTGTAATTCTAAGTTTTTTAACCCCATTCTTTCTAACTAGTTGATTTTTTTCAATAAAATTTTGGTTTCCCTTGGAGGTTTGTAAAATTTCGTATACTTACCAACTAAAAGAGGTTTCTTTTCACAATTTTTGATGCATCTCATAATATACGAGTCATAGTAACCCTAAAGAAGAAGGAAGCAGCATTGCAACGCATGTGTGAAACAATTTTTTCAACACCACTTAAGAAGTGCGACATTCTGCAAGGCTTGTGGTACACTCGTATTGTAATTCAGTTAAGCCCGGCCAAACGATCGCGACATTTCAACGCAACATACCGCAACATTGTTGTTTGTAACATGTTGCGTGCGTTTGGCCACCTTGTTACGATGTGTTGCGACGTGTTGGGTGTTGTTGGCTCAAATTTGAAAATGGTCAAATTTTTCACTCAACATTTGTGGATGTTGCATGATGTTGTGGTCGTTTGGCCAGGTTCGTGCAACAACGTTGCGCCTGGGCATGCGCACTAGTTCGATATTCAACTCGCAACACGTCGCAACAGGAAGGTCCTGTTGCGTTTAAATGTTGCGATCGTTTGGCCGGAGCTTGCAAAAGTTGCGTTGAGATGTTGCCATCGCTTGACCGGGGCTTAACTGTGGACATTAGTTGTTCTACGATCAGCCCTGTTTGTTTTGTAAATTCTTGTTTTTAGAATTGTGTGAGAGCGTCTGCTTGCGAAGACCCTGCCAAACTAGCCTCTTCCAGGCATTCAGTTTGTTAGGGCTCAGTGCAAAAACAGCGCGCGATAAAATAAAAAAAAGGCGGCGAGAGGAAGCTTCCTCTCGCCGCGTTTTTTTTTATTTTTTTCGCGCGCTGTTTTCTGTACCTAACTGAACGCCTGGAAGAGGCTACTGCCAAACGCATGCAGCATTTTATACAAGTTGCACACTTTAGCCCATCTTTCGACATCTTGTTGCAGGATGGTCAAATGTGCATGCATAATAATATTTTCGGTAAAATGCATGTGATTGGCCGGGCGGGCCAAGATATGACCTTATATGAACCTAGTGCGCTAGAGACGAATCTTACTGAGCTTCATTTTTTAATTGCCATCAAGTGAATTACCTATTCTGGTAGGCTCTTTTGATGCTTACCTTTCCTCGACCAAGACGAAGACCATCCTATGAGAAACAAAATCAAAAGAGCAAGAAAATTCTCCTCACCTTATGCAGACAGCAGTGAAAGAAAGAAAAGAATAGGACACTAGTGACCCAAGGAAGATTTTTCTGAGGGGTGGCGGGGGAGGGGGGGGGGGGGGAGTGGAGAGGCAGAGAGCTGATGTTCTGGACATTTTTAGGCGCATTGTGTTGAACAACTTCTACAGTCCCTGTTTCCTGGATCCACACCTAGAGCCTGTTGACATCTCGCTTTTTAGCAACGGAGTATCTAAAAATGGCTTAGCCAGCGACAAAAGTTTCTGGGCTTTCCCTGGTTTCTGTGCAATTGACAAAGTAAAGTTATCATTTTGATCCTGGAACTGATCAACTGCTCATCACTGAAAAAAGAGGAGTTTTCACTTTTACTGATCTCCTTTGAAGTATAGAGTAAAAGATATTATATTTGAGCATGTCCTTCAGAATTTAAAGTAGTCGTTCTGTATAATCAACATAGACTAACCTTTGTGAAGCCAAGTCCTGGAACGACAATAAGATCCAGACCCCCTGATGAGATTGCTTCTTCTCTTTCATCATCCTCTGAACAAAATGTTATGGTTTTTAGCATAAATTAATTCCAAAATCTGATGATTGCGCTCTCATCAACTTTTCCACTCATTTCTCTTAGGCTGAGCATAGGTTAAATACAGGAAATTGTTAAAAAGCTCAGTAAACTTCAAAGAAGTGCATGCAAACAGGCTTAGCTTTATGTTGGAAAGTCCTTGACCATGCACATTTTTTGTTTAATGCTCTTTGACTATGCATGAATGACACAATTGCAACTGATGCTTCTGTTGGTTATTTGCATGAGCACACATAACCATTTTTAGTATTTGCCAGGTTTTGTGGAAGGCCAACCTCCAAAATAGCCAAAAAACATACAACAATGAAAGAATTTTGCCAGGTTTCATATTAACCATTTCCCTCTATTAACAATGGTCAAGTATGGGCCGAGAGGGCTGGATTTGAGAAGCTCGTAAAGATGCAGGATAATCTGAGGATTCATTTAGCCTTGAATGTTGTTTGTTCGCAAAGGTTCAGAGTATCATATTTTGCGAAAAAAGTCACTATTTTATTATTAGTTCCTACATTCTTAATATTTCTTATATGAGAATTTTATGGTATTTATTTGAAGCCCAAACCACATTAAAATGCATTAACTGCTATGCCCTCAAATGATTGTAGTGCCAAAGTGCTCTTATACATTTAGGGCACTATCACCACTCACCTGTAGCCTGAATTTCAGCTGCCTCCTCCCCTCGCTAAATTACTCGGGGAGAGAAACGACGTCTCTCTCCCCGTGTGACTTTTAGTGAGCGGGAGGGGGCAGCTGAAATTCAGGCTAACTTACCTGCAGGTTGTTGTATATTCCAGGAAGTAACCGGCAATGACTGCATGTCCTCCATGGAGTGCAGTTTAACCATGTCCATATTTGGGCCTATGTAGCGAGGGATAAAACATTCTCTGAAAACAACTTAAGAAAATGACAGGTTTTTAACGTATTATAAGTAAAAAGTAAAATTACATATTCTTAAGATATTAACAAGAGAACGTATGGCTCTAATTCTCTGTCAGTGGATAAATGACTTACTGGTAAGTTGATTGTAAATGTACAGGGGTTGTTAGTCTGTAACTACAAAAGAATGCAGAATGAAAGCAATTCAGCAAGTTTTTAACCTGAGGTTCAAAACCAAGTAAAGTTCATAAAACCACTAACAAATAAGGTTGAAAGTCAGTGTATTGCAATGATCATTCACACAAAAGCCCACTTCCACTGGTAATTTAAATTGTACTATTGAAATGCATTTACAATCAATTACTATAGTTCATTACTTACTTTTTTGGGGGGGGCACGCGGGGAATATGCCCTGTTACATCGGAAAAGCAGTTTGTTAGATTGACAAAAAAGACACGTTAATGAATGCCATGAGGTCAGAACTTGGTTTTGCAGTATTGTGATTCAAGATTTTCCCACGCATGGTTTTTGGGTAATTTTGAATCTTCAATTTGTGCATGGTGTTGTGGTTCTCATAAAACAGGGCCTATCTAATTCGATCGAAATCGATCTCGAAAATTTAATCGATTAATCGATAATACTCGATAATACTCCGATATTTGTCGATGATTAGACAATTTAAGAATCGATTGAAATCGTAATCACAACTTTTTGTCACATCGTTTGGAAATCGAATCAAACACGGCATCTGATCTTAATCCTAACAACTGCATAGCACTACCTACAAGCTTCCTTCGAATCCGCTTTGTTGATAAAGATGGTGTTTACTTTCTCCGGTAATAGATAGCGACTTTACTTGTTTTTTTTTTTTCACCAGATCAGCGCTGAAACTGTATTTAAAGCAATATTTTCAGCAGATTTCAGCCTAGCAGCTCCTATGGTGCTGTGTACTGTGTACTCGATCTTTGCTGTACTTAACGATTATTTAATAAGCGATATATAACTAACAAACAAAATCAAGGAACTTTTTACGCCCACTTGTACTCTAGAATGTCAGAATCGCAGTAACTATCCGAGTCACAAGTGTAAAAAACTGCAAAGTGTCATCCGTTTCTCCAAGAATTTAGAGGGGTAATTTTCGAGGGCTTATGG
>JAHPZR010008252.1:0-5000 GCA_019787425.1 Platygyra sinensis
TCAGGCCCGTAACCAGGATTTTATGTGGGGGGGGGGGGTGCTAACGAGACCAAAGTGGACCAAACTACCGAAATGTATTCTTTATTGTCTGATCCGTTTATTTAGGAAAGTAGCGATACATGAGAAATTGTAACGATAAAGTACGCGGTAGGAACTGAATATTACATTTGTCGAATACAACTGTTTGAATTAAGTTATAAAGGACTAATTTAACGATGTAAAATGATACGTCAAAATATACTGCGGCACTAATCCCTCAGAATAGTGCTGAGCTCCAGCTTCAGTAACATGTACCTGCAGATGGCGTAGTGCGCGCGCAAAAACGCGAATGTCTCACTTACTGGGGAGGTGACAGGAAAAAATGTAACGGGCACCGTAAAAGTTTTCAAAAAAGATCAATAACTTTAAAAAACGCTTGGTTACCCCTACATTTTATGTTGCGAAATGGAAGTGGCAAGCCTATTCAGCATGTGATTAGTTTCTGATTGTGAGCAAAAGGTGTTTAGACTGTATTTTAGCTCAACCAGAGGAAGGCTGTCAGAGACGCTAAAAGCGCTTTTGCAACGATTTTGTCGTTAAAAACGTACCAAAATTGATTTTGATGTTACTATTTGCCATATAGTTTAAAGATCTTTTAAAATGTGTTTGCGTTTCTGTATCAGTAAAGGCGAATTCTAAGGAAATCTGTGAGGAAATATCCTTTCCCTCTTTTTTGAGAAAATGCTGATGTCAGCATTTTTGTTGAGATTCAAGGTTAATTATCTCGAAAAAATGCGTGGCTACCCTATTTTTCTTTGTGGATTCCAATAGCCCTTGCAAAGTTCTACGTTTTCCGCGTGGTCCTATAACCTGGCGCAAAAACCTTTGTATTTAGTAGGCACCGTCCTTAACTCCCGTGCAAAGCGTGCGCACGTTAATTTCATTTACATAAGCTCGGACATCTGTGCGCTCATTGAAATGTTCTGAATGGCTCGGGCTACCAGAGCGCAGCTGGTTTTAGTTTCCCAGTGAGTACATTACTGCTTTTTCTATTCTTTGTTTTTGTTCAAATATCTCTGTTAAGTTTTAAACTTCATTTAACCGACTGCACTCCTAAACTTGGCTATCGAGTATCAAAATGCGGACCTTCGGGTCCTGTGGGGGGGGGGGGGGGTGCGAACGCACCCCGTGCAATCCCCCCCCCCCCGCCTTGCGTTACGGGCTGCCTATTCAATGAACTACCGTTGGAGGACTCTGGTGGGTTTCTAGATTCAAGAGAATGACATATGAACTTTCTTCACTTTTTTATTCTCAATTATCTGCGCAGAATCTTCCTCTAATTCTTTGGCAGCCATTTTGAAAGTCAGTTCGCATGAGTTGTGGATGAAAAGAATAAGCCAACAGGGATTGGCCAGCATGTCAGTTATCCCCCAAGTGATAGCTAATATCCAAAAAAAGATCACTGTGCGCTTAATGTTCCTGTTTGTTACAACATAAGGGTAACGCGTGGTGAACTTGATAGCTAAAGCCTCTCGCCCGTAACCAGCATCAGATGAAGCGATGAACACATGAAGGCGGTGCGTAGAGACGAATTTTGAAAACGGTTTACGACAATGGTTTCCAGGCTCGTCGTCTCCAGCAACTGGAGCGTTTTCCTCAGAATGAACGATGGCTGGACCAGAAGACCTGTTAAAACCGCGTCAGTCGCCGCTAAACAGGCCAGCAAGATGTTGGACTTAGTCTGGAGTCTTGGTCTTCTCTTGACGGCCATTATCACCAGCACATTGAGCAGAACTGTCAAGGGACAAGATATTCCGTTAATGATCACAGTACTAGTCAAACTAACTACCACTGGAACATTTTGTGTGTCGCCTTCCGTGGCCATTTCTATAACGCTTGCAAAATTGATCTGGAGAAGTTGGTTGATGTCAAGTCGAAAGCGTAATGGAACTGAAGCGCTCCAAGTTGTTTTTTTGTAGTCCAAGTTTCACTGATGTACCGCCACTGTAGTGTTTCCACTCCAAATATTCCCATCCATTAACCTAATTGATCCAAAAAGAGGATTAACGTAATTTTTCTTAATTTCCTTTTTTCAGCCCGTGAGCGGGCGGAATTCAACAAATCCTGCAATCTGATTGGCTCCTGGAGCGGGCGGAATTTTCTCATACGGACTGCTACAGCGGGCGGAATCCATCGATTTGATGAATTAGCGGTTATCGTCAATTTTTCGCCCTTTTTTCACTTCCATAGACGATTAATCAACGCAAGTTTATCTCTATTCACCTTAAGATGGCAAGGAAAGTTACTGTAGGTAAGTTCAATTGAATTTTTTTAAGTTGTGAGAGTTTGTTATTTGGCTGTTTGTTGCTCTGCGCTTTAATGGCGCGTAATCATGTGTGTCTCTCTGTACAATTCTAAGTGAAAACTGAGTCAATTTTGCTGTCAGAGTACACTTCACGAATTTCCTCGCTATCTGCTACTCAATTTACGGTAGAAAAGTCTAATTCAGTCGAGTGATTCGCACTGATCGACAAAAACTGTTTATTTTTAGTACAACTTCAAACTTTGCATGAACTTTCAAACTGGGAAAACAGTTTTGAAATCTGTTCATGTCTTTACATACATCTTTCTTCGTATAGTATCTGATTTATTCGCTCGTTCGCTCGTTAGATTTTTTGCTAATGGTTTGTAGACGACCCGTAAGCCAATTCAATGACAAAGTTGCGTAGACAAACCTACTTGTAAGCCAGTTTACGGCAAGCGGAAAAGATAAAAATGTTATTGGCCGGCTTAGGGTTGGTCCGTAAAGGGAAAAACTGTGACCTTGGGCTTGAAAATGCTGCCCTCGGTCTGCGGCTTCGGGCAGCATTTTCAAGACCTCGGTCACAAGTTTTTCCCTATACGGACCTCCCAGCCGGCCAATAACATATATTTCTTCGTTGCCTTCCCTTGCGTCAATTAAGAGTTGAGAGTGAAACGAGTTTTGAGGTGTTCCATTTTTCTGGAAGTTGTTTTTGGTCTGCTGATAAATTATGACAAGTATATTTCATGTGCGAATCACGTCGGTCCAACTTGACTTAACGCCGGCAAAACAGCGGAAACCTTAAAGAGTGAGGCCATTAGTCAGAAAATTGTGTTTGAAACTGACCAAACTGTTCATGACTCATTTCTCCCATGTTTCAATTGTTTCCACGTAACACACACTTGCCGTGCTAAGTAAATTTGCTGTTAATATTGAAGACCGCAGTACAGGTGTGGAATTACCCCGTATTTTTTGTTCAGTGAATATCAACCACTTTTCCCTTCCACCTCGAGAAATAATTTTTATTGATTATTAATGATTTTGCTGATGACGATAACTGTGAAATGGAGAGGACAACGCAGATTGAACAGCCAAAGTAAGACAAGCGAAAATGGGATCACCTTGATTCTTGAGCTTTCCGATATAATTAAAAAGTATTCTCTGAAAATTTTTCAATATCGCAATAAATAAGTGGAATACGGATTTTAGACACCCGAAAAAAAGTATGCTCCAAGAATTTTAAGTTTTATTTTCTCTCTACGGTCGAATAAACAAGAAGGAAGTTATAGCAGGAATCGAGAAGCGTGAAATGGATCAGGTCTGGAGTTACAAGGAACGGCTTCCTGAGGTTTTTCAGTCAGTATTTCTAGTTCATCACAGGCTTCATCAAGGCCTGAGGGGACAGGAAACTTGCAACACAACTTGAGGATAAAATGATTCGCCAGAGAGCTTAAGTAATTCCCCTGAAATAAAACTGACAATCATGGCCAGAAATCACGGTCATCGCAACGGCGCACGCGCGGGGTTTCTTAGAAATATGGCCGCCAAACGCTCAAAGGAAATGTATGGGAGAAATAAAACAAAATAAAATAGAGCAAGTTCTGGCTTACCGGGAACAAGTGCCGCGATCCGGTTGAGTTCTTGAAAGTTTCCTCTGCTATTCTGATTAGTTGCTTTTCATCAACAAATGTTACTGGCCCTGCTTTTCATCGATGTTTGTTTTCGAAGATTGGCTCATACAATGCTCTATATTACGGAGGCTTGAATGCATCCCAAACAGATTTTGATCCGCCACAGCAGATTACATAAGCGCGATATCCCAAGTGCCGCGATCGTTTGAGGAAAAGCACCGTATGGTGTACTATTTGACCAATTTTCACCTTCGCTGCTGGTTTCTTCGCCCTGCTAATTGCCTTCAAAAACAGTTCAGAGAAGCGCAAACCAGGTCTACCGAAAGCAAAGATATCAAATGTCACGCGAGCCGTCTCATCTGCGTTGATCCGAGAACCACACGTCGTATTCTTGGGCAAAAACTGGCATTTTTTCAGCAAATTCCGGCATGTTTGTTATCAAACGAAACCTAAGAAACCAAGCCTTCTATCTCTGTTGAAGGCTGGGGAGACAGATGACCACTGTCCTTTCAGTCAGCGCTAAAACTACAAGTTCATGTATGACCACATGGCGTGACAAACGTGACATTTGTTTTCGTTTGTCGTTTTGTACGACACTGTCATCCGCTCAAGAAATATGGGAAGATTTTGTGATGTGGAGAGAATTATTACCCGGTGAAAATGTGGCTCGGTGAGTCTTCTGAGTATTCTTTAATTCCCCGAGACAACAAGTAGTTACTGAATTGAAGTATTCTGTATGTTTCCTCTCCTACTCAACTGAAGTAATCATAGCCCTTCAGTCCACATTTTCGCCTCTCTTCATCAACAAATCTTTCCCTATTTCTTTAGCGGATGGGAGTGACGCATAAAACGACAGGGGAAAACGAATGAAGTTGTTATTAGTGAACCACGGGGGATGTTCTCGAAGACGCCATGTTGCTATTAGCATAAAGTAATTAATTGGCCCGCTGCTTATGCGCGGGCTCAAATGTCCGCAATTTCTGGCCATGATAGATTTTCGTTCAAACTTTGCCCACTGAATATTTATCATATGAGAACTTCAATTTTGAAATAAAAAGGGGGGTGCCCATACTCATTAAGGAGCACTG
>JAHPZR010008252.1:12500-15000 GCA_019787425.1 Platygyra sinensis
GGAAAGCCCGAGTAACAAGCGTTGTTTCTTATGAAGATGTTGTTAACCAAACAATATGGAACAATAAGTTTATCCTTATTGAGAAAAAGTCGTGTTATGTAAAATATCTGGCCGTCCATGGAATTGTTAAAATAGGAGATTTGATATCTGTTAAGCTTCTCGAAAGTGAAAAATCAGGTTACAAGCTCGACTGTCTCCTGTCCACTATTTTGAATTAATGGCGTTGTTAATTCTATTCCTAATGAATGGAAAGTCAGCAACATATTTGTCCCCCCTCGAGTGACACGTTTGAAATTAACATAGAAAACCTACGGTAAATGTTTTGAAAGTTACTTCGAAAATGCTTCACAATGAATTTAGACGCAAAAATCACTGCAACCGGTGCCTTCTACTGAAAGGAAAACAAAGCTGAAATATCCGTCTCTCTCTGGAACGGAAAGAAATTTACTCTCTTCTGTTTACTGTCACCATAGTTAACTTTGCTGTCACACATGACACAAAAACTAGGGAATTTCATTATAAATTATTAAATAACATTGTTTTTACAAACGAAAAATTATTCAGATTTAAAATGATTGACTCTCCACCTTGCGCCTTTTGTCAAACAGAAGTCGAGTCCCGTGAGCATTTATTCTTTCATTGTGATATAGCAAAATCTTTCTGATAGTCGCTTTGTTCCTGGATTTCTAAACAAAAAGTAATCTCAACATCCTTACACTAAAAAATGTTATCTTTCTAGTGGAGTATTTAATGTCGTAAAGGACTTTCATATTCTAAATAATATTATTTTATTAGCTAAATATTATATTTATAATTGTAAATTTAATGTCATCCGTCCTTCTATAAAAGTTTTCATAGCCAAGGTTAAAGCAACCTGAAAGAGTGAACAGAAAATTTGCAGTTACTGGCAATAAATTGGTAAAACATAATTAAATGGAGCATATTTCTACCTTGCTTCAGCTAATCTAGTTTTTTGTCTTTTTTTGTGATGGTGTATGTAGATATCCATTTACAATGTAATAGGCTTCTTTAGCTCCCTCTTTTTTCTTTTTTTTTCTTTTTGTGTGTATCTTTTCTTTACGTAAAAATTGTTTAAACTAGCATTGTAGTATCTCTTTACATTATAGTATCTCTTACAAATTAAATATTTGATTGATTTGAGAATCTTTTTTATAACAAAAAGGAATGCCAAAAGCAAACCTCACATCTGCAATTTCTAATAATTTCAGGAAGCCAAAATAATTCTTTGTGGTATCAGTTCATTTAAGGAACTGCAGATTTTATGCGACATATCATAAAGAGGCAGCAGAATTCCTGTGTTGTCAGATCACTAAAGGGGGCTCCAGAATTAAGGGGTCATTTAAGAGGTTACCATTTTTTGCGGCTTGAGATCATTTTAAGGGCCTCAGAATTTCTGCTGCATCCTTCCATCCGTTCTTGGATACAGCCAAAACCATTGTCATTGAAGTAATAAATTTCTTTTTTTTTTCGGTCATGCTCTACATTGCAGAAAAGAATAAGTGGTTTTAGATGATCTCAATATGGCATACGTGAAAACTCTTTATTTAAAACGATTTTTGAAGAATTGCTCACAAAAACTATAGATTTGTGTTAGAAAAAGCCATTTTGGAAAAACACAAAATATTTTGCAAAGCGTTTTTAAATCTACGGCCCGACGGCCGTAGATTCTATATGCCATCGACCTTGTCCGTTAACCCAAAATTCGTCACAAAATAGTATTCTTGGCTTGCCTGTGACGTCATCATTTTCTAAAATCCAAAACTAAAGAGCCACTAAAGTTTTTATCCTCATCAGGCATTAGAATGGGTAAATTGACATTTGTTTACAACGTTTCAGCTCAGTAGCTTGCTTCGTCTGGAAACGAGCGCATTTTGAATTTCAGAGTTATGTCGGTGCGTGACAGTAAAGCTAAGAGCACGTTGGTTCAAAAATATCTTCTTATGTCGTAATTTTCAGCCTATTCAGAGGTTGAAGTATTAGGAAAAGCCTTTATGTACATGCTTTTTGTTCAGTGCAGATAATAAGTCGCCTAGATAGCCAAAGTAAGTTCCAGATGATTACACTATTTTCGGGCCGCCATGTTGGTGTTCCACGGAGATACACCAACATGGCGGCTCCATTCTGGGCTCTGTAAATTTGTGCAGAATATTTCGACGAATATCTGAAGTTTAGGGAAACGCACAGACTTAAAACTTGGACAAGTGTCATCTTTACCAGTCTCCTATAGCATCACAATTTCTTGACTTCATCCACTTTATGGTTTTCGATTTATTTTTATATTGCGGGACCGTGTAAGCCAAGAATTCCTACCTCATCAAACTTCGGCTGCGCAAAGATCTCTTCTCGATAAATGCCCGAATGACCGAATGCACGATTGAGAAGAACAGAAAAGATTAGTCACGATTGATTTGTCGGTTGACTTTGGGTTACTCAGACCTGTCAATGTTCACAAGAGGGAGTTGCTTGTCAAAACCGGAAA
>JAHPZR010008252.1:20000-42500 GCA_019787425.1 Platygyra sinensis
GCAGATGCCATTTACAAAATAATGAACTATTATTAATTCTACTGGCAATATAAATTTTATGTATTACACAACAAAACCTTTTCGAGTAGAGCGAATTAATATCATGTCAAGTTTATTCTTGCATGATATTCTAGATCTGCTTACAATTCATT
Organism: Platygyra sinensis; assembly: GCA_019787425.1. NCBI lineage: Eukaryota > Metazoa > Cnidaria > Anthozoa > Scleractinia > Merulinidae > Platygyra > Platygyra sinensis. Next base: position 20,153 of record JAHPZR010008252.1, read on the forward strand.
GTATGAAAAAAATGCAGCTTTAATATTTATAGTTTTTGTAAATTGTTTTTATATTTTCTAATATCATGGATAATTATTACCAATACCAGTAGACAATGACAGGAGATCAGTATAATTATTTACAACAATGTGACCAGTCATGAACAGCAAAGACTTTCAGCTACAATAGCACTGACATGCATATTTAGTAATTTTATTGTTTTGATGCAGGTGATGATGCTGAAATATGTGAGATTGCTGCTATAGAAGCCAATGACCAGTTCCGTGCATATGTCCTCCCTGTACATGGTATAACATCAGGTGCATCAGCAGTCAACAAGCTTTCAGTCAAGCATGGAATACTCTTCTATGATGGCAGACCGGTCAGTGCAACCAGTTTGCATGATGGCCTAACTAAGTTCTTGGATTGGCTCAAGCCAAAGAAACCATGTTTGCTACTGGCACACAATGCTCAAGGTTTTGATGCCAAACACCTCATTAAAGCACTGACATCATGTGGCCAGATTGATGAGTTCTGTCAAATTACAGTTGGGTTTTCAGACACACTGCCTGCATTCAGAGAGATGTTTCCTGATAGGAAATCATTCAGTCAGCAAGCTCTGGCTACAGATCTTCTGGATGCAACTTACAATGCACACAGTGCCTTGGATGATGTGAAGATGCTTCAAACTTTGAGCACAAGCTTCATAAGTGATACTGTTCTTCTGAAACATAGCTTCACCAACTCCTGGGTGCAACGCTACATTGTGTACTTGAGTCAGAAGAGCAAAGCTCTAAGAACTCTCCAACCACTCATTTGTTTGAAGAAGATTTCCAAGTCTATGGCTGAGAAGGTGTCTGCCTCTGGTCTGACTCTAGAGCACTTGCAATTGGCATATTCTAGAGGTGGAGTAGATGCCATTTCAAATGTTCTCATAGAGAAATTTGATGGTAGAGCAAGAGTCACTAGCAACAAGAGGGTAATCAGGAGTATTTGTAGTTACTTTCAGGCAGACTAAAGTAATAATTCCAGTTTGCATGAGTACTTTAGATGACTATAGTGTAGGACTGAATTAAAGTGCTGTGATTTTTGTTTGAATCTCAAAACTTTAATTATATTTGTGTCCAGTAGTAGTTGCTCCATGATTGATGCCATGTAAAACCAAACCAATTATGGGTTGCAAGATAGTGCAATATTATATATCATTGTGTTTGCATAGGCTTGAGTTCTTGCTACTTCACTGTGTTGTTTGTAATCGGTGAGATCAAGTTCTTTCTTTGGGTTTGGTTTTACAGTATATTCAATTAAAAACCACTCTAAAGTACCTGCATGGCAATTTGAATTCTTTCTTACAAGTAGAATTCAGTCCACATAATGGAGCTATGTTAGCTAAATACAAGGAAAATGTTAATATGAGCCACTGAAACAGCGTTCAATGACATTGTTCACATTGTTAGAGGGTGAGCTCTGGACAGTTTCTCAATTCACTTGTGGCAGATTGTAATAAAACACTGCACCCAGGACAACCAATAATCTCAATGCATAATTACACTATTTGTAATTATATTATAAATGTTTTATTATGACAATAATATGTACACGCAGACACAAAAATAATTTCATTTACCTCTGCTGATTTATCTTGTTCTGATGTGCGGTACCTTTATTAGAATCAAGGTTGTACAATGATTTGTTGTTAAAGGATAGAACCTCCATGTGTTAATTTGTTTTATGCATGATGCTTTAAAGTTTTGGCATTATTTGTGTAAAACCAAAACAGAAATTACACACGTGTAATAATAAAATTTGAGTGCAACGCTCTCGGAGGAATTAACTAGCTGACTTTTCTACCCAAGAAGTACATGAAATCCATGATAAAATCCAGTCATTAAAGTTCATGGGCACAGTCCTTAGTTGTTTGGGGGAGTAAGGCCTGGAACCTAAAATATCTCTTTACTGCATATGTAAAGAAAATTAAATCAACAAAACTGATTTAAGACATATCTGTGATGAACACTTTCTAGGTTGGTTGAAATAATTTTTTGTGTAATTTGTTTATTTTATAGTCCAATTCTGAACGTTTGGCCTTGATTTCCTTCGGTTTCCATGGTAACCAATAATTTCTTGCAATAATTCTGATCCAAATTTTATCAAAGTGGTTTAACAACTACCGTATGTCTTCTCCTGTATGTAAAAAGGAACTTGTACAGCTTTACAAGTATATTTAATCTGCAAATTTAACAGTTTTGAGTCATGTAGCAGGAGGGCTGGGTCTGAAATCCCCAGCCATAGCTCACTAACGATTATGGGCACCCCCTCTTTTTTTTCATTCATTCTAATCAAGTACCAATAGCCTTTGCATAAAAAAAGAATGGTCACATTTCTATTGACAGAAATTGCATGCATTTTGGTCACCATGGCAACCAATCATTGCATAATAGTTTTCCAGGAATAAACGTTTTCTGTCTAAATCAAGTGTAAAGAGATTACCTGTATCCAACACAATGTAATTACTATTTTGTCAAGCATATCATTTCAAGTTTGGAGTTACAGGGATGCTACAATAAATTATAGTGCCCTTCTAAAATACATGGTGAATAATGTGAAAATGGGGCATATTCAGTGTGACGTCACACCTTTACGAGCCTGGGGACCCCCCTTTTTTATTTCAAATTTGGACTTGTCATATCATAAATATTTAGTAGACAAAGTTTGAACGAAAATCTATTGTCGGTTAAATTACAGGGGAATTACCTTAACAGGATAGATCAGGATACATTCATGCACTATATCCTTAAAGGATGTCATTGGTCTCCTGTACGAAAAATTTTGCGTTTTAATTTTAGGGACACGACAGAACTCGCGAAAGTTTCCCGCGTCCCCTGCCGTTTCTGTCTTGACCTTCCCGTCCTTCGTAAAGGTCCCTAATGTTGATGCAGAGGACATTAATGCGAAGAATTCAAATTTTAAAATAATTTATCGCGATAAGACCAAAACTCCGCAACTCATTTTCTGTGCACTATTGTGTTTATTCTCTATCTGTAGTAACCTCATGCCCTGTTGAAATATCGCTAAACAATGTAGAACATGTAGAATAGAATCTGCAATCAGGCCAGCCACATCACCGGGCGACCTTAGATGGCGCGGAAATCTCTAGGAATCTCGAATCCCTTTCGAGGAATTATGCAGCCCTTTAGAGGGATATTTTTATCGTTTCGAGGTAGCACCCATCCATTTCCAACGATTATGCATAATACAGTATGTTGTCAGTGCACAACTCAAGGAATTCCGCCGCGGTTATGTCATAGCTCCTCTTACGGAGTATTGATTCTCATAGTAGAGTAGAAACAGAAAAAATGACGAATCATGACCATGGAAAACACGTCCACAGAACCTATATCTGGTCATTATGGAACTAGTATTTTTCTGCAAATATGTACTCTTAAAGAAAAATGTTAGTCTTCTGAAAGGAAGTATAAATGTTAACCAGAATTTTTGTCCGAGTTTTTTGATAAATAAGAACTCAGTCACTCTTGTCAGGAAAAAAAGCTTTTGTTTTCTGGAGATATTGACTTAATTCCAGGTCCTGCAGAGACTACAGCAGAGATTCCTATTGCACTTACCTATGGCCGTAGATTCATGTGCTCGTTGAGCACCTAGTTTTTTTGCTTCGCTTTTTGTTCCCGTTAATGTCCAGTTTAATAAGAACTAATGAAGTAATCATTGAAAGTAAGCTTTGGTACAAATAACTTAGATGGCATGGAGTCAACAGTATAATACTCTGCCCTGGGTATTGTTATTCATGAAATGTAAATAAGGTATGGGGAATCGCTCTGGCTTGGAACGAGCCCAAACCAGACGAACAGTCTGGAGGATGCGCTCCAAAAACCCAGATTCCTCGCGGGTTGGAGGGCGGGTCGCTAGATCTGAACTAAACAGCGGCCAAGAGTAGAGTGCAAGGGGTGGGGCCCAACGCGGACCTTTATATTCATAATTGACAAGTTCCCAGGACATATTATTAATATATGCAAATGACTTAGCATAGCGTAATGGGGCTGTGGTGCTTCAGGGATGAGGCGACGCAAATTTCCGTTTCGTAAACGGTCGATGCCGTTTTCACGACGCTTAGAAATATTTTATAACTGTGAACGAATTTTTCTCTACTAAATTAAAGAAAAAGGAAAATTTGCAAGTAACCACCTAGTATCGAACCCGAAACGTCTGTTTCCTGACATCCCTCTTATACCACTACACTACCAGGTTGATCCGCCAAATCTTTCCAAAATTTAATTTTTAAACCTGACATTCTTGAACATTAATAATAGAGTTGCCCCAAACATCATATAAGAGCTAACCGCAATCAAACCAGTCTGAATATGAAAGATTAAGCATTTGGTGAGTGCATGTTAGTCCATCAACAAATTATAACCAGTTTCTACCTTGTCCAGGCCTAAACTAAAGCAGATACGGCATCGTTTATTCTGAAAGGCTTGGTTACCAATGATGGCATCGACCGTTTACGAAACGGAGATCAGCTGAGGCGACAAAGCTTCGCTAAGTATCCAGTCTCGACCCACTCTCCCCCAACCCGCAACACGCAATATAAACACACGAGTATTGCTTGAAGTCTCCTTATTTTTAATTTCACAAATCATTTCACCATACACTGGGTCTGCATCTGAAACAATTTAAATCACAATAAAGTTAAGAATCCCATACATTTAACTTAATAAGGTTACAGGACGTACAACTTGTCGGGCTTGAAATCTAAATACAAACTTTCTCATTTCTTTCTGTCGCCAACAGTAGATTAGTGGATTAAGAAGCGAGTTGAGAATGCCAAAAGTGCGAAGCCATGGTGTATACGCATAAAAAAATGTTAATTTCTTGGGGTTTACACCTGGTGGAAGCGAAACTATCCATAAAGGAAAAAACGCAATTGGGAGAAGGCAAAACACAACGGCGCCGACTATATACACAGTAGTCTTAAGCGCTTTGTTCTCTTTAGCAAATCTTTCCACCGCTTCTTGGGGTAGCTGTTGGGTTTTGATTTTCTTACGCTGGCGAAGAGTTTCACGATACAAAATCACGTAAGAACATGTAATGAAAAGGACACACGAAATCAGAATGATACCTAATGGAAAGTTAATATAACGAAATTTAGGACCTTTACTGTAGACTTGTATCAACATCTCAGATATTCCCCAAGTGATAGCTAAGATCCAAAGCACGGTTACTGCGTGCTTTATATTCTGCTTTGTAACAACATAAGGGTAACGCGTGGTGAACTTAATAGCCATAAGCCTCTCGCCTGTAACCAGCATCAGATGAAGCGAGGAAAGCATGAAGGCGGTACGCAGAGAGAAATTTTGAAAAAGGAGTGCGACCGTGGTTTCCTGGCTCGTCCTCCCCAGTAACTGGAGCGTGTTCCACAGAATGAACGATGGCTGGACCAGAAGACCTGTAAACACCGCGTCAGTCGCCGCTAAACAGGCCAGCAAGATGTTAGTGTTAGTCTGGAGTCTTGGTCTTCTCTTGACGGCCATTATCACCAGCACATTAAGTAGAACTGTGAAGGGACAAGAAATTCCGTTAATGATTACAGTACTAATCAAACTAACTAGTACTGGAACATTTTGTGTGTCGCCTTCCGTGGCCATTTCTATAACGCTTGCAAAATTTGATTCTGAGAAGTTGGTTGATATCAACTTGAGTCGAATGCGTTATGACACTGAAGCGCTCCAAGTTGTTATTTTGTAGTCCTAGTTTCACTGATGTACCGCCACTGTTGTGTTTCCACTCCAAATTTTCCCACCATTAACCTAATTAGTATAGGAAATCGCACGACCTCGAGTACAATTCGTGATTAATAGGTACGAGTGATTTTGAAAGTTCTCAAAATTGCACGAGCCTTTAGGCGAGTGCAATTTGAGAATTTTCAAAATCACTCGTACCTGTTAATCACGAATTGTACGAAAAGGTTGTGTGATTTTTTATTTATAGTACATTCAACAAAATTACGCGTCGTTTCCATGGAAACTTAATAGGTACTCCTACGAAGTACAATTTGGGATTAATTGTCTGCTCTCGACCAGAAATTTTGTTGAGTGTACTATAAACCTAAAAAGAGGATTAACTTAATTTCTTCGTTGCCTTTCCTTGCGTCAATTACGAGTTGAGAGTGAAACGAGTTTTGAGGTGTTCCATTATCCTGCAAGTTTTCTTGGTCTGCCGATAAATTGTGAAAAGTATAATTCATATACAAATCACGTGTCCAATTTGACGTAACACCGGCAAAAAAGCGGAAAGCTTAAAAAGTGAGGCCATTAGTCAGAAAATTGTGTTTGAAACTGACCAACTGTTCATGACTCATTTCTCCCATGTTTCAATTGTTTCTATGTAGCACTTGCCGTGCTAAGTAAATTTGTTGTTAATATTGAAGACCGCAGTACAGGTGTGTAATTACCCGTATTTTCTGTTCAGAGAATATCAACGCTTTCCCCTTCCACCTCGAGAAGTTTTTTATTGATTATCAATTGAATATATTTTTTTAATTTTTGGCGAGAACGACAACTGTGATTGCACAGTAAAAGTAAGACACACGAAAATGGGATCACTTTCATTCTTGACTTCCTCTTATAATTAAAAATATTATCTGAAATTTTTCCGATATCGTAATAAATAAGTGAAATACGGATTTAAGAGAGGCCGAAAAAAAAGTATGCTCCTAAAATTTTAAGTTTTTTTTTCTCTCTACGGTGGAATAAACAAGGAGGAAGTCTCAGCAGAAATCGAGAGCGTGGAAATGGATCAGCGAACGGCTTCCTGAGGTCTTCCAGTCAGTATTTTTAATTCATCACAGGCTTCATCTTGGCCTTAGCGGGACAGGAAACTTGCAATCCAACTTGAGGATGAAATTATTCACAAGCGAGCTCAAAATATCACGCGTGGTAACGAAAGAGAACGAAAGAGAACGTACGACTTCATAGTCTCTTAATTTCACTCGTTCAATGACTATCAGCAAGACAGTTAGACCAAGGAAGGATGCTTGGCGTCACAGCACTCAAAAGGCTTCTGCTCTCTTTAGCCTCTCTTCACGACACTCTTCGCACATTTTCTTGGAGGAACCGCTGCCATTAGCCGGAATAATGTAGGCTCACATTTTCTCGCCTGGAAGAGGGGGGGGGGGGGGGGGGGCGGAAGGAGTGCAGGCGCCTTTCCCCTAAAGTGGCTAATAATCGAGCCTCGTTGCTTTAAAAACAACAATAAAAGCAAGTGAACATCTAAGGATAAAAATAAGCGAAAAAAGTTTAACACAACGTTTCGATGACTCCATGTCATCATTTTCAAGCGAAAAGAGAATAAAAAAATTTACAATTTAATATAGCGTGCGAGGCGATAGAGCAATTATCAGATCTAAGTAACAAAATCGATCACACCCTTCAACCCGTGTTCAAGAGTCGCAAATTATGTGAAGACCTCAAGATGTGCGAGTCAAAACCAGCTATAATTAGCCAACAGTGCGTTGTGTACAATTATAAATGTGAACTGTGTGATGCAGAGTATGTTGGCTACACCAGCCGACATTTACACCAACGCATTGACGAACACCATTATTCGGGAATCGGCAAGCACTTAAAGAACGATCACGGTCTGGAAACCATCGGCGACCTTAGTAACAACTTTTCCGTTTTAAAGAAGTGCAACGGAAAACTGGACTGTCTGATTTATGAAATGTTATTCATAAAGAGGAAAAGGCCATGCTTGAACACACAATCAGACTTCATACGCGCAAAACTATTTATTTAAATTTGTCACTCTAAATTTGTCACTTTTTACATGCATATTTTTATGCTCTATCGCCTCGCACGCTATATTAAGTTGTAATTTTTTTTTATTCTCTTTTCCGACTTGAAAATGATGACATGGAGTCATCGAAACGTTGTGTTAAACTTTTTTCGCTCATTTTTATCCTTAGATGTATAACTAAATGTAATCTTCTTCGAATATTGAAAAGCAAGTGACGCACTCGAACCTCGTTGCTTTCCCTTACTGTTTAGAATCTTAATATTTTCGTCACCTTTTCTTACTTTTCACTTGTTCAACTAGATCGATCGACAGCATCAATCTTATGTACCTGACAACTTGGTTATTTAAAAGGCATTTATGACCACTATATAAGAGACGCAAAACATTTTCATTTTTTATCGAGCCACAGAAACACGAGTGGAAGTTTTTGACAGCGAAAAATGCTGTTGAAATGCCCGCCACAAGCGAGTGTTTCCACAACTTCTTCGAGTTCCCCAAAAATCTCACTAGTGTATCTATTTAACAATTAGATTATGAGCTCGAGATTCCTATCGCGCGACAGAAATCGAGTGCGAATAATCTAATTGTTTTAGTATAAATATAAATATAGCAGTTCAAAACTTATATCCCATTCACATCAACTAAACATGTTTAAATAAACCGGGTTTAGAAAAATGAAAACTGTTAAAGAAAAACTGCAACTCAGGCTTTTATGCAGGATTTAGATGAACTTAAACATGTTTTTAAATTTGTGTTGAATTTAAAGTAAAAACCATCAGTAAGCAGCTTTTATAAAGAAAACAATTTTAAACCGTGTTAAACTATAAACAGCTTTTAAACATGTTTAAGCTTTGGTGTGAACGGGGCATAAATTAATCTAAATCCTCTTGTCAACACTTCGAAAACGCCAAGAAACGGCCTTCATTTTGTTACCAAATGCACACTGTTACGCTACTCACTATATCTATCACCAAGAGACTATGTGCTTCTAGCTATCACAGAATAGATAGTGAGTAGCGTAGCCAATCAGAGAACGGCATTCGTGATAGAACGCTAGTAGATTTATACTAAAACTGTGTTCTACTTGTTTTTGAAAAAGACTGGAGGATCATTTAAACGTAAATTCTCGTTGCATGTTCGACCCAGTTGACCAGTTCGCCCCAGCTCATGCTTATTCAGTTTTTTTAATCAAGTTATACAGATGTATTGTGTCAAGTATGTATCTGTTATATTTACTTCTAGTATTTGTTGGTGATGTACGACGCAATAAGCGGGGAAAATGTTTCCAGTCATATTTTTCCCATGCATTAACACAGATAATAGGTCAACTTGATTTCATTAGGGCTTTTACTGTGCGTCTTGTTCGTCGAGCAGTTGACAGTGAATTTGTTTTTGATGTGATCCATGTTAACCCTTAATTTTTGATTTAGTTGATGAATTTATGTGTACTTTGTTACGAAAACCATGCATTACCGCGTGCAAATCATGTGTCTCGGAGAGGAAATTATGTCGCAATTTGACCAGAAGACGGTAAAACAGCGGAAACCTATAATACAGCCTGTGAAGCCATTAGTCCGAGAATTGTATTTGTAGCTGGCCAGCTGTTTAGTGTTAATAATTCCCATGTTTCAGTTGTTTATAGCGGAGCTCCGGCGGCCCGAAGGGCCCCCAATCGGAACCCCATACTTATATATGAAAGAAAAGGAAACCCATGAGTAGATTTTCTCATGGTTATCATGGCCAGCGGCATTGCTCGTGGGCGGGTACGCACGACGACGACGACGGAGTCGCGCAACATGGCGGCCATGCTCCAAATATAGGTTGGCAGAGACATGCAGCCTTAGTTACCGTGTACTTCTTTGATATTGGACATCCATGCTATGATCAATTGACACCTGTCAAAACAAGGTATCTGTTGACCAGTATTATATGACCAGATCGCTGGCTCAATTGTATTACTCATCGAGGTCACGTGTTTTTTGAAGTTGACCGCTGACCAAGTGCTGGTTTTCGATTGGATCGCGGGCTCATGTCAGGCTAACTTGTTGAAAACAGAGCAGGATTGTTCGGAAACCTGTCTTTTTCTTCTATGCAAATGTTTTTTGCTGCTTTGTTTTGTGTATGGATATGGTGATTATAAAACTCAAAAAAGAAAGTCAAAAAGTAATGAGAGAACCCCACCGCAAAGTTACAAAACTCAAACTCGGCAACATTCTATCTTTTCTTGGGTTAGTTCAATCGGGCACTGAACAACCCGGCCAAGGAGCTACGCTTTTAGGCTGGCCTAAATCTATATATTATCATTATTTAAACCCTGTAAATTAGTAACTATTGATGCATACCGCAGAGCAGATATAATTGCCGGCTACTGATTAGTTTTCCGTTAGTTTTAGGGTCAGGGACTATCTTCTGCGGTTTAAGTTTAAGTTATGATAATTAATTAATTGTTCTTATTCAAAACCTTGTTTTCTCACGGGCAGGTATGATCCTACCTGGATTCCAGCCTTTTGTCGATCGCTGCTTATGTTATTGGGTAATTTTTTTAATCATAATTTTGAAAACGAAGTCACTATCTCTTTCAAAATTGAAGAAATCTGTAAGAAGCGATCTTGTTAAAGATTATTAGTTACCAATCATTTTCTCTTGTTACATAAAAAATTACATGAAAAAATTACTCGATTCTAATTGGCTGAGAGCAGGGCAGTTCAAGTGTAACACCAGTGCAAAAAGTGTAACACCGGTGCAAAAAAGGAAAAAACACCAGTACAAATTACATATCGTAATTCTGGATAACTATTGACTGAAAGACAAGAGGAAATTTTCTAAGACAATGATATCCACGTGAAATGATGACGAAAAGTTTGTGCAGAAGCTTCGAATGACAAAAAAATGGCTTCAAGAAAGATCTTCCGGCACTTCCTCTGTTGGGAATTGTATTCAGCGAGTTGTAGGCTGAGGTCAGCTCAGACTCCAAATCTGCGAACTATTTAGTGAACTAACCAGGTAATCCGGAACATACAATAAACGGCGAATCATAATGCCTAAAAGCGGTGAAGAAACTAGACTCAAATCTCCAAAAACAGCAGCAAGGCTGACCTAAATTCTCCAACCCGGCAAGAAAATACAACAAAGATGAAAATCTGGAAAATTACGACAGCGAAGTTCAAATGCACGCGCGAACAAATTCTGGGCCATAATTGGCTAATTAAAATCACCTGAGATTAAGCGCGCGGACAAAACTGAGAGGTGAGTTCAGAGTACTTAAAGTTTAAAACATCCTCCACACAAATTTTTTCATGTTTATATTATCAATAAGTTATCATACGGTTTTTTTCGTTCAATTTAGAATTAATTTGCACTTGTAAGTTTTTCAAAAAGCTGAAATTGTACTCGCCGAAGCGGCTCGTGCAATTTCAGCTTTTTGAAAAACTCACGTGTGCAAATTAATTCCAAATTGAACTCGAAACCGTATGATTCAGGCCTATACTAATTAGTCATATGTATTTACATTTTTTTAGATTGCAGTTGGGTCATTTCCTTAATGATTTGGTAAATTAGTCTTTCGTGTAATTCTGTCACCATTTTAAGCCTTATCATTGTATGTTCTTTTATAGTTTATATAATATGTCAGTTTAATGCTGTTAACTGTTATTATTTTATAACCCAAGTTATTCTCGCATTTTGAGTGGTTCTTGCCTATGATCTATTAGAGGACAGACGCACGATTGACGTCATCATTACAAAGTTTTTCCCTCCTTGTCTTAAGATGGCGGAAAGATTGAGAATTTAGACGATATTTTTCGTTGCTGGGCAAAAGATAAGGAACAAAGAAAGTCTTGCCGAGGCATTGAACAGGTTCCAGAAGCAAGAGCTTGAGAAGAAAGATAAAGCCGTTAATCATAAAAATTACAATTTCCTCGATTGTGATTGGGTTAAAAAACTCCTATTTTCCACTAATTCACTCGTCAAGCTGTTATCGGACAGTTTGTTATCGGACATCTTGTTATCGGACAGTTTGTTATCGGACAGTTCAATAAGCCAATCACATTCAAAGATGTAGTTAAAATTAACCAATCACATTTGAAGTTGTGGTTTAAATCAACCAATCACAATCTTGGTTTCAATCACCATAGAAACAAGAGTACAAACTCCTAAATTGGGGCTTTCTTCAAAATGGAGAATTTTTTCCCCTTGAACAATGATTGTTTTAGAAGACAGAAGTGATTTATTTTATCCTATGGCACAAATGTTTATGCGAACTATCCAGACGAGTTCCTTTGTGGATATGTTAACATGCTCAGATGAAGTTCAGCCATCCACAGCATTGTTTATCGCTTCGCAACAACCGCGGCAAACGGAGGTAAACATCCACCCGGCTGTAATACCACTGCACAGTACGCTAGTATTTTCTCCCTCGAAAATCCTCATTTTGTTCAACAAAATCAAAATACAGGAACAATGACAGTAGACCAAGCCAAGTTTTCCCCTTGTATCGGACGGAGAAATTTCAGAAATAAATAATAGTAAAACCACAGCCTCCAAAATCATCGCTCGAGCAGCTAAATCATGGATGGCAGCATAGGTAGAACATTGTAAAGCCAAAATCATTAATGCATTTAACTGCCAGTGAAAGACGAGAATTGTTTGTCATTGCTAGCGGATACGTGCCTGTCCAATCCAGCTCGATATCTGCGATTTCTTCGACATTCCCTTTGCAGAGTTCGGTGCCTGCAGCTTCAGCAAATCCACCAGCTGTAGGAGAATGTTCGACCAGCAGTTCCAATCAGTTCAAACCAAGTTTCTTCATTAGCGAATGTAGCAGAATTCACCGGTATGCCGTCGTCCAAATACAGCATGGCTACAAAAATCTCTCGGCGCCATTTTAAATTTTCAATAAACAGTTCAGTGTGTTTAAAAAACACCAGCAACGTAAGGAAATCCCCGTCTCAAAAAGCCAAGGAAACGAAGAATCATAATTGACTCTGGCTCTGATGTTTACAACTTGAAGTGAGCTGTCTATTGACTCAGCTTAAAAACCTTGAATCTTGCTGGAAAAACTGCCCTGGCAAGCGTTCGTAATTTTAACCAAATATTCCGCAAAGTTCTGCGCAGTTGAGCGTTTTTCATGCATGGTTGCGTTTTTGACTGACATAAGACTTGTTTTTCGCTCGTCACTTGGCAACCAGCAAATGCATTTTGACTGTCGTCGATTTTCAGAGCGACATTAAATGCAAATTTTCCCTTTATTTCATAACTTTGCTATTCTTCTTTTCTCGGAAATTGTAATTTTTATGATTAATTGGTAATAAGACTTCGTGTCGTCCAATTCTGTCTGTAATGTAGGAGGCAGAGTGGCCGAGTGGTTAGAGCGCTGGATTTGAAATCCGTAGGTCGCGGGTTCAAATCCCGTTCTAACCACTAGCTGATGTTGTTCTCGGTAGCCCTGGGTTCAACTTCTCGGCTGCTCTTGTAAATAGCCAACTGGTCTGCCTCCCGCCAGTTGGGATTCTTAATAGTTTATGTTATATTTACAATGTTTGGTTATTTATTTACAGTGTCCCCAATTAGCACAACAGTGCTAAATACATCAGACACTTAAATAAAGTTATTATTATTATTATTATTATTAATCATACTCGTGATAAACAAATCGGACTCCCGCTGCGCGGTCGTCCGATTTTGTTATCACTCGTATGATTACAGACCGAATTGGACTCCACTCAGTCCTATTACCATTACTTATTTTTTTTCCAAGAGGGCACAGTCACGAATCCTGCAACCTGATTGGTTCTTAGCGCGGTCCGGATTTTCCTATCTCTGACCACGGTCACGGTAACGGCGGGAAACAGCGCGGGTGAAATTGTCATGTTCAGCTAGATTTCGTGAATGAACTAGCGGTAATCGTCGATCTTTTCCCTTTTTACACTTCCATGGACGATTAATAATCAACGGAAGTTTACCTCTGCTCACTTTTAAATAGCAAGGAAGGTCACTGTAAGTAGATTCAATTGAGTATTTTGTAGCTCTGAGAATTTGTGTGGTTGGTTGTAGCTCGGCGTTGTAATGGCGCGTAATTGTGTGTTTTTCACCGCACAATTTTAAGCTAAAAGAAGTCAAATGCAGTCGAGTTTAGCCTCTCTGATAGTTGCTGTATTTAAGAGAAATTCTGTAGAATATACTTAACGAATTTCCTCGCTTTCTGCTACTCAATTTACGGTAAAAAGGTCTGATTTCGAGTGATTCGCAACGACTGATAGAAATTGTGCTTGTAGTGCAACTTCAGTCAAACTTAATTGCGCGAAATTTCACTATCGGGAAAACACTTTTGGAGAACTTAACTGGAGAATTAGATGCAACTAACATAAAGCGATTCAAAATAAATCTGTTGATACATCTTTCTTTGGGTAGTGTCTGAGTTTACTCGCTCGTTCGTTCGTTAGATTTTTTACGATGGTTTGTAGACGGCACGTAAACCAATTCAATAACAAAGTTGTGTAAACCCAATTGTAAGCCAAATTATCGCAGGAAAAAAATAAATAAGTTATTTGCCGGCTTAGGGTCGGTCCGTATAGTGAAAAACTGTGACCTCGGGCTTGAAAATGCTGCCCTCGGCCTGCGGCCTCGGGCAGCATTTTCAAGACCACGGTCACAGTTTTTTACTATACGGACCTCCCAGCCGGCAAATAACATATATTCTTTTAGAAAAAGATTCAGAAAAAATACTCGAGCAGTCTCAGTCGGCAGTCGAGCGAGACTAAACCAAGCACAAAATTTGTGTTAGTAGACCGAGAACCATTGCTTTATCTTAAATTTAACAAATCCTACAGACAAAATGTTTCTGAGATTAAATTATTTTTTAAAAAATCAACTTTTTGCAGTCTCAAAATAACTGTTGACACACTGATTGATGTCAGGAATGAAACATCAAACATGATGCGAGTATTCCAGTCAATTTCAGGGCTCAGCAGCGAACTAAGTATATAGCTAACCACAGCTCACGGCCAACTATATCACTACTAAAAGGTGCATCTCCATTACATCAAACTGACTTAAGAATCACCAACCACAGAAGACAAAAATTTCCACCGTCGCAAATGCTCCTCTCACTCAAAACTCGAATCAAATGGCCTCTAGGTTGACCGCAACCACAAGTTTTCCGAGGGAAAAATCTATTTGTTAATTAGTTGTCGTAGCTATTATACCTGTGTCCTTCCCTTATATTTATATTTTATACTCATCAGTGTACAAATTTAATTATTTCAGACTTCCCAAAAGCTTAGTAAAAGTGTTTGTTTTTTGTTTCTTCGCTTCTTTACAGTCTTATTTTTTTAATGTGAGCACTTGTCGTATCTTGCTGACCTGTAATTTTCTTTGAACACTGATACCAACTGGCCGCCTGGCTCCGCTGACCCCTCTGATCATTCCAGGCAGCCAATACATAATATTATTATCGGTATATTCTGCAATTAGTAGACGCGAGAGAGAGTACAAATAAGTAACAATTATTGGATGAGATTGAGCAAAATGTCGTGATTTTTCAGTGGCGAGCAGTCCTTTAATTATTTGCCGAGGCCGAAACCCGAGGCAAATAAATCGATCTGCGAGACACTGACAAATCACGATATTTGCGATAACCGAGTTCAATAATTGTTTTATCATTCGATCACCACGTTTGCTTTCATATTTTAATCACTATCTGACAGCAATCTACCCTTTTTCACTCAAGAAGGTGGTTTGAATTGTACGCAAAAGGAGAATATAGAGCCTTTGCATAAATGGCGCCTAAATTTGTATAACAATACTTGATACATCCTTAGCCTCACATTCATGTGAAATTTCCTTTGTCTTGAAACATTAATGTGAGGCTAAGGATGTATCTGGTATTGTTATTCAAATTTAGGCGCCATTTATGCAAAGAGTCTATTACTTGCAGCAAAAAACGTTTAGGCGGTACTACGCATGAACAAACCATTATTTGAGGCAGTTATTCGCAGGTCACGTGCTGGGTTCTTGGCAGTGGAAAGAAAGAAGAAAGAATGCATCGAATGATAAAGATTGTTGTTGTTATTAAAAAAAAAAAAAAAAAAAGAAAATGCAGCCAATTCAACAAACTTGGATAACCGAGGGACAGAACTCTTGGAGATGCGTCGCTCAGGCCTGCGATCTGCAACAGGACGAATTTTGTTCGCGTCTAGATTCTTTCTAAGTTGATTTTATCCAATACGTTACAAATTCAGATTATAGTCAATAGAAATCAGAGAGTATTAAATCACTAAGGTCCTCTAAGAGTGAAGTTCTTATTTTTTTTCATGATCACATACACAAACCAGCAAGGCAATTAGTCTTGCATTTTAAGAATCAAAATGCTCCATCGAACTGATGTAAAAGGTATTTTTTTGCAAATAACAAGTTTCTTGAAGCCTTCTGGCTAAACAGCTTGTGGACAAAAAACTCGCAATACCCGACATAAAAACGAACACTTTGCAAGGGTCTTTCGCGGTTAACAATACGGTTGCACGGGTCTAATTCTTACGCTAGTTGAGGGCTAGTTTTCTGAAGTTGGACCTGGCAAATAAAACTATCGGTGAGAATGGGATAAAGTAGTTTGAGAAAACTTTGAGCTACTATTAAGCTAGTTATAGAAACATGAGAAAACAACAGCACTAAGCATATGCGCTCTGTGGTTGATAGAAGTTTATAGTTTGGTTTCAATGATCACATTATAGTAGCATTGTTGTGGATTTCTAGCAAAGTTACAGAAAAAAAACCAGCTCTTTCCGTCAAAGCGTAAGAGCAATTTTTCATTGCTTTTACGGAATGATTGGGCGCATCAATGAGTGATATTCCTGCATTTCCGATGTATCTGCAGATAGAAACCTGAACAAAATTGAAAAGGAAGAAAAAGTTAGTTTAACAACTTCGGAATAAGTCGCCCTAATTGATCGAGAAGGAGCCACATAATAAAGTCAGAAACAATAAACCCACGTGTAAAAAACTGAGCCACAACAATGGGCCCCATTTAACGTCAGCCCAAATAATAATGATAATAATAATAGTAATAATAATAATAATAATAATAATAATAATAATAATAGTAATAATAATGATAATAATAATAATAATAATAATAATAATAATAATAATAATAATAGTAATAATAATAATAATGTTTTATTCAGCTCATATTAAAGTTTACAATTGATTTTAAATTCTTAATAAGGTTTCATTAGCATTTTTAGTATTTTTTCCTTTTTAGTTAGTAGGTTGCGAGCTGGGGAGCTAAGTGAACCGATAGGTTTTCTAGTTAGTTGGCAATAAATAAACCCTGGAAACACGCACAATATAAACCTGAAACTTAACTTATCATTACCGAAAAACAATTGAAACACGAGGATCGTAAAAACAAGGGCTAGTACTAAATAATTAATGTTAGGACTATTTACAATATATTTACAAAATCTTGAATTTTTTCTTGTTATTTCCTTCGCCAGTCGAAATTCTTCACCGCAGCAATGTTCTTCAACATGATCCCTTTAATTACCGAACCGACAATACTCCCTCCCAACAACAACGCCCGTCCACAACACTCACACAGAAATAACGTTAACACTTAGCGCTACCTGTCAAAAGTGTGACAAGGCTTGTTTAGCCACGTCTTCTTTCTTCTATATTGTTTCTTCTCTTTTCCGTCTCCTCTAGTCTTTCTTCTCCAATCTTTCTTCCCCATTCGAACACGGCATTCTCCGACAAAAGAGTCTTTGCCGTGGACTTCTAAGGTCGCTTCTACTGATGAATTTCAGCAGTGATAGTGCCCTCTCAACTTCTTTCTTTCCCTGTTACAAACAATGACCTTCTACAACAATAACACTCACCTCGTTTTACCGCTCTCCAAAAGTATTTCTATCACTCACCAATGACAAATTAAGAAGAACAGAAACTATTTGACGGGGACTGTAAATTAACGAGGTACATTAGAAGTACAATACGGCCTAATACAAATATTCAACTAGACGCCTCGCTGAGTGTACCCAGGTAGTCGTTATACTGAGAAGCACTAGCTATTTAACAAATTGACGTCAGTTTTTCATGCGTCTGCCCTGTTATTGATCATGAATTTCGTAATAACATTATCAAAGTAGCTGTGGATCCACGAGGCGATAGCCGAGTTGATCCGCAGACTACTTTGACAATATTATGACGAATTTCGTTGTCTATAACAGGACAGAAGAAAAACTGACGTCCACTGTTTTTTTACGATAACAAACTGTCAAATTGTCCGCTCTTGCTCGTTGCTGCATCGCATACATTATAAATTCATGACGATAAAAATTAGTCAATGAGCGCACAAGAATTTGCTATCGTAAAAATTGCAATTGAGCTGAATGTTCTGCATTCTAAGTCGTACGAAATTCAATCGAATCGATGTGCTCAAGCTATTCTGCCTTTGATTGCATTTCTTGGAATTGATTAATAGCTTATTACTCTTTTGCGGGCCTTAAGCACGTAAAATGAGTCAAGATCGTTATATCAGCGAGACATTTTTTGAATTTCAGAGTTATAGCGGTGCGTGACACAGAGCTACGAACGCGTCTGTCGAAAAACATGTACTTATCTCGTGATTTTTAGCCTATTAAGAAGTTAAAGTATTAGGGAAAGTGCTTATGTAAATGCTTGTTTGTTTAGTACAGATGACCAGTCGGCTAGATGGCCAAAGTAAGTTCCAGATGTACCGCGGATCAGTGTACACTGACGTGGCGGCTCAATACTGAGCTCTGTAAATTTGTTCAAAATATTTCGAGGAATATCTGGGGTTTAGGAAAACGCACCGACTTAAAACTTCGAGAAGTGTAATCTTTATTAACCTCCTTTAACATCACAATTTCTTGACTTTATCCACTGAAGTCACTGAATGTTTTCGAATAACTTTTTTATTGCGTCAGGATTGTTTGGCTGGGGTCAGCATACATTATTTTTTTCACCTTAAATGTACAATAATTCAATATATAGGTTTTGTTCTTAAGAAGAGACAGCTCTGTTACAAGAAAATAATGAGAAAATATCGTTTAGTTCGAGATTTTAACTTTATTATACTTTACGAAGCTTCTCAGAGCGTTTACTTTAGCTAGGTGTACTCGAACAGATATATTCGTAAAAAGCAGAAACAAATTCTCTAACCTTTCTGCGCTTATTGCTTATACGTTTTGAGTTCGTGCAGGGATCCTACTTGGTTCGCGATCACGTCTAAAAATACGATGACGCTTCTGAAGATCATGCTTTTTATCAAGTTGAGGAGTTGATAGCCCTGGTTGATAGCTTCTTTGGCATAATAAGATTATTGATCAATTCACTCAAAATGTTCGCCCATAAATTGATCTCTCGTAAGCCTTGCAGACCGGCCCGTTCCGAAACACCTAACGTACTTTAGTGTTGGTCTACCGCGAACAGTGTGTTCGTTTGTATGCGGTTTCATCGCCCTAGAAATCACGGAATCCGAGCTAGCCTTTCACGACGACATTTTCAGTAACTTACGTGTGCAGTACATGCAGAAGTGACGCATGCGCTATAGAGATCAGACGAGGATTTTTGACTGAAATCAAAGGGCTCTTATGAGCCAACTCATTCATGCTCTTAGCAAAAATGGTGAGCAAAAAATGCTTGATGGTAAGTTCTGTTCAGATTGGCCACATATCATTAACTAAAAAAACTCTAAATATTTAACAAAAGTTTAACCTGATAATAACTCCAAGATGTTGGTGAAGAAGTTTCACAACAAAGATATTAGGTAGTCTGACAGTTCATTGACACTAAATTAATCACCCTATTTAAGTGTCAGTCTTGATTTGTGGTGGTGGAAATTTTTCAAAACAGCATTTTAGTGTGTATTTGTCCAGGTTGTAGTGGTATTGTATGTACCAACATGTTTTATATTTCAATGAATACGAGACAGTCATAATGACTATGTCAATATCTAAGATGAGTAGTGGTTGAAGCTATGATGGTGAGCTACAAATTGTACATCAGTTATCTGCTGGCTAAATGAAGCTGAAAGTGTGCTAGCTTGGTTTTCGAAGAAAAGCGTTTAAGTCTGATGGAGTCAGTTTGTCAAGACAATCCACCCTGCACTCAAAGTATTTATCATTTAAAGTTCTTGAGACGTCATTGTCATTATTCATTTGACTGTATTGTTCATAATAATTACTTATTACTTTTTTTATTATTAAATAACTATCATGGGTAACCAGGAATAATCCAGTAGATGTAACACTGCTGCCCCTGAAATTTAATAGATAAAAAAGATGAACATATAAATAAAAATAATTTGGAAGATACCAGAAATAGGGCACATCCCTTTTTAGTTGACCCGGGCCTAGCAGAACAAACACACTGCAGATAACCCTGCTCAACTCCGTTTCCAACAATCTAAGATATTGAATTGATTAAATGATTTATCTGCATTTCGATCCCATTTGGGTGTCTACAATGATCACCAAATGTTACGCAGCTTTTAAGATTGTCAGTTTTGGTATCATGGTTAGATTCATTTAACTTGATGTCTTGTTTTGCCTGATCGATCTGGGTCTACGCGTGTAACACACGAGCGACGATAATCAGCAACGAAGTACAGATTCCATTCCACTTTATGCATTTCAGGATATCATCTGTTACTGATATTTTTCGACTTCGGGCCATTGTTGTAAAGCAATAGAAGTCATTTTGGCATTTCAATGCAACTAGCAATTTCATGACATTGTAAATATACTGAATGAAGCTTTATAGCAATTGTCACGCAGCGATCGTAAACCTGGCGAATAAATATGGACTCTTAGTCTGAAACAGACTTTAGTTTAGTTCTGGGTCATTTCGATTTGATTTGTGGGCTGTATATTTACAGAAAGCAATATTTACTCACCAGAAATCGCAAAAGCTGGAAGTCAAAATCCACAATGGCTGCCTTGAGCTGAGGAGTTTGCACTCATTGAGCCCGTATTAAATGGTCATGGAGGCCGACGAATCTGACGAACATCTCAAAACAGCAATATTTACAGTTTGGGCTCCACAAATTCTAAAATTTTCAACATTTCTAACCAAATTCACTCCACGTATCAACTAATACAGTATACATCCCATCTGGAGTGGACAACATTCGTAAAAATATGGCTGCCGTCTCGGGCATGTAACGCGAGATGGAGGGAAGGGTAGTTACGCGGGCTGATTTTTGGAGAAAAATTATTTAAATATATACTGGTATATATATAGATATGTTTTGGACTAATTTTATTTTACTGAAGGCCCACATTTAAGTATAAAAATTATCTTGCGGCGTTTTGCAATCATCCAGAAAGTGATGTTTGCTTTTCGGGGCAAGTTGACCACTTGGTCAGCGGTTGCTCAAATCCAACCAATTTGTTACGCCACTTCCGCTATTTTTGCTAACGATGTCACATCCGTCTACGCAGATTTCTGTTAACGCCGTTTTGCCCCTCTCCACAAAAACTCATCCATTGCTTCGCAATGAATGAGTTAAAAAGGAAGAAGAAACAAAGAGAGCAGAAACTAAACCAGATCATCACTGTAGGGTCTGTCGGATTATGCTCGAAAAATAGAAGTATTATACTTTCGGGCGTCACTCATGAAACCAAGGTATTATGCTCAAAATTATGCTCGGCTGGAGGTATATTATGCTCAAATTATGCTGGACTAAAATGACACTTCCACCCCACCCCCTATAGGCTCGTACCTATTAATAAGCACTCCTAGTCTTTCAATTTTCAAAGAAATGTTAGACAATAATTAATCAGTTAAACAGGTGATGAGCAAGTGTCAATAATGCATATACACGAATAGCCTTCAGAACAGGCGGATTAGCGGGGCCAGTACTCGCCTGAAATACGCAAAAAATTACGCCTGCTCTGCAGACTAATCCACGAACTATATAAAGCTTGGAAGCCTGGCATAAAGAGGTAACCAGGCATTCGATTATACCAAAAATGCATTGGGTACGAGTCTAAGGTATCAAGTTCAAAAAATATTCCCACTTTCATCAACTTTGTACATTCTAGAGCACTAGTTGCTGACAAAATTTCCATAAACTTCTCACAGTTTTCAGAAACAACGACATTATGCTGCAAAAATATTAGTATTATGCCTGATGCTCCAGATATAGTATTATGCTCAAAATTATGCCGGCATAATCCGACAGACCCTCGGCATCACTGCCTGGGTAAAAAGTGGGACAGTTAAGTAATGATTAAGTAATGACGTTATAACAAACTAAGGGTTTGCAAACCCAGTTGAACAAAAATAGCTTGAGTAAGGATATTTGCATGACACCGAGGAAAAATTATCTGAAAATACTTGCAATCGGCACGACAAGACTGCAAATAAGATTACCGAATAAGTTCACTTGATTACCCTTTCGGTTAGACAAGGGTACAAAACTATCCGTTACAAAGATGATATGACCATTTAAGGCGACACACGAGATGTTGGTTATGTTATCACTAGCATAATTGACGGAATATCTTGTCTTTTGAGAGGCAGCGTGGTCGAGTGGTTTAG
>JAHPZR010008252.1:47500-50000 GCA_019787425.1 Platygyra sinensis
CAATTGGGTCGTCATCATCGTCATCGTCGTTGTCAGGGTCATCTGGTGGGGGCCGGTTTTCGTCGTCATCAAATGTATCCCCATGTAATAAGCAAAAATTGTGCAAGACGCACGCTGCTGTCACGGTTCTTTGTACTGAGGTGTGATCTTGTTCAATTTTTTTTAGCAAAGCCCTCCAGCGCCCTTTTAGCATGCCGAACGCTCTCTCGACTACTGATCTCATGGCGCTTAATTTAGCATTGAAGCGCTTCTTTTGATGGGAAAGGTGACCTCTGTTGGAGAAAGGTTTCAGTAACCAATTTTTTAAGGGATAAGCGCTGTCACCAACTAACATCGGCCTTAACTGCACTCGGTTAACCTTTCTCGTGGGCGCAGTTAAAATCTCTTCGTTTTCAGCCAGGTTGAAGATTCCGCTCAGCCTTAAAACCCTTGAATCGTGGATACTTCCTGGAAAGCCAACAGCTACATGCTGAAAATGCAGCTGAGGATTGACTATCCCTTGCAGGTTAATGCTGTAGTACTGTTTCCTGTTGAAATAGTCTTCTTTGTTTTCCGGCGGTGCATTGATTTCGATGTGACAACCATCAACTGCTCCCACAATTTGTGGGAAATGGTGCTCTTCTTCAAAGTCATTCATTACCGCTTGAACTTCGTCAGCCGCGTAAGGAAATCGAATGAACAAGTCTTTCTTTCGGCACAAAGCTTCTTCGAACTCTTGACAAATTACTTTGGCAGTAGATTTTCCTAAACCAAACTGCAATCCACATGAGCGATAACTGTTACCGGTGGAAAGTCTCCAGAGACCAACAGCAATGCGCTTTTCCAAAGATACAGGCTTTCGCATTCGTGTTTCCTGTTTCATTAGATCACCACGAAAAATACGGCTCAGTTCCTCAAATGTTTCGCGCTCCATTCGAAAATTAGGTTTCCAGAGAATGTCCAGCTGGCGGGATGCGAGAAGTGCATCAAACCAATTCTGCGGTCTTGGCCAGGCCCAAGCTCTTCTTCTCGTAGGCCATCCTTGTCTTCGCCGAGTCCTCATCAGAAGGCAAGTAAGAAATAAGAGGTTTTCACTCTCTTGTGAAAAATCTTCAATCAGTCTCTCACGGAGAAACATGAGATTTCGCAGTGTTATTTCATTGACTATCCTTTGCAAATTAAGCAAAAACACCACTGCGGAAATTATGGCGATCTTCCTCTCGGTCTCATTTTCAATTAGATCTAGCTGGAAAAAGACTGATCTCCTCGTGTGAGAAAAACAAAATTTATCGCTTATCATAACAACACTTGACAGGTTGGCATGGAAAGAATTTTTCCATCTGAACGACTAAGCGCACTTAGACTGACTTAGCTTGACTTGGGCTAAGTCTCCTTAAAACCGACTTAGTGCCTAGTGTGAACCCAAGGAATGTTTTTGGAGCAGTTCTTTTGAGTTGCCTGTATCCGATACCAAACCCTTGACCTGTCGCGTGTGGGACATGCTTGTCGACCTAAACTTGTATGTACAAACCATCATGAGTTTCCTCGTTAGCGCAAATTTATGCGGTACTGGATAAACCACGATGCAACCGTAAAAAATAAAACAGTACAACCTGTACCCAGACCCGTACCGAAGATTCAACCAGTGTAAGAGCGTAAAACCTCTTCCACAATCTATCTATGTTACGCGGACTCAAAAACCATGGGGACTGGAACGAGACAGTCAAAGTCCACTGGACAGCGTGACCTCCGTGAAATTTTGCGGCATCACAGGTCAATAAGGTTTTGTTTTGTTCACGTTCAAAGTTTGATGCCTAATGCTGTTCTCTGTGTTCAAAGTTTGATGCCTAATGCCGTTTTCTGTTTGTAATTTTCTAATGTTGGACAAGCTTGGACAAACGTAAGTTCCCACCACTTCGTTGAGCTTTCATTTTCCATTTTTTGATATATTTCAAATCATTGATACGTGATTATTTTTCTTATAGCTTCAGATTGTATACCATTACTATTTCGTAATAAATCCTGAAAATTCCAAGCTTTCCCGTCGTCATTCCCTCGTTCAGCGAACCAATATACACTTATAACACAAGCTGGGTGTGTCTGTTGGCTTGTACAGGAGAACTAACTCGTGATACCCTTTGTCCACCAGTGAGTTGTTCATATTGGATGGTGTAACTATTTCGGCTGTATACTCTCTGATAGCCTAACGAGTGATACATTCCGTGGCCAATTTTAGCTCTAAAGAAAAATTTACCCCTTGTCGTCTCAGGTAGAGCACCTACGAGATTGGAAAGAGCCTCAAAAACATTGGCAGAAATTTCCTTAGTCGTCATTTTGCCACACATTGGAGGATATTTTCATTCCATTTTGCGAGCTACTTGACGATATTAACTTTGAATAAAACCGATGGGCACCTGATCCTTCCACAAGTGCTTCAGTTAAAGTGGGAAGGGCTCTATTTATGTTGATGGCACTGATGATTTGAAAAGCGATATTTTGAGTTCCATGAAATAGCTTTAGC
>JAHPZR010008252.1:55000-67500 GCA_019787425.1 Platygyra sinensis
AAGTGTCATCAACATATCTATGCCAAAGTGTAGGGTGAAATCTGGGACTGTTAGTTAGCCATTTTTCTTCAAAGTCACACATGAAAATGTTAGCCAAAACGGGGCCTAAAGGTGAGCCCATGGCAACACCATCAAACTGGTCGTAATACTGACCATCGAAGATAAAGTGGCTTTTCTTGGTAGCAAAGTCTAACAATTTCTTTAAAACAGGACGAGGTATTGCTGGCGAATCAGGAAGGGCGTACAGCTTGTCTAGACAAATTTGTATTGTTTCGTCAAGTGGCACATTTGTAAACAACGAACAGACATCGAAAGAGCACATTATTCCATTATTATGTTTAAAAGATTTAGCCCAATCAGCAAACCGAAATGAATCTTTAACTGTATGTTGATTAGTGGAAATCGGCTGAAGTATTCCAACAAGGTAAGACGCTAGGTTGTAATTGTACGTGTTCACTGAGGAAACAATAGGCCGGAAGGGGCATCCAGTCTTGTGAACTTTTGGGAGGCCATATAAAACACCTGGGAAGACCCACCGGGTAAGATCTTCTGGAAAACTGCGTCATCAATTATTCCATCCTTTCGTAGTAATAATTGATGACGCAGTTTTCCAGAAGATCTTACCCGGTGGGTCTTCCCCAGGTGTTTTATATGGCCTCCCAAAAGTTCACAAGACTGGATGCCCCTTCCGGCCTATTGTTTCCTCAGTGAACACGTACAATTACAACCTAGCGTCTTACCTTGTTGGAATACTTCAGCCGATTTCCACTAATCAACATACAGTTAAAGATTCATTTCGGTTTGCTGATTGGGCTAAATCTTTTAAACATAATAATGGAATAATGTGCTCTTTCGATGTCTGTTCGTTGTTTACAAATGTGCCACTTGACGAAACAATACAAATTTGTCTAGACAAGCTGTACGCCCTTCCTGATTCGCCAGCAATACCTCGTCCTGTTTTAAAGAAATTGTTAGACTTTGCTACCAAGAAAAGCCACTTTATCTTCGATGGTCAGTATTACGACCAGTTTGATGGTGTTGCCATGGGCTCACCTTTAGGCCCCGTTTTGGCTAACATTTTCATGTGTGACTTTGAAGAAAAATGGCTAACTAACAGTCCCAGATTTCACCCTACACTTTGGCATAGATATGTTGATGACACTTTTTCCATGTTTGACAGCAAAGATGCCGCTAACGAGTTTTTGAAGTACCTCAACAGCCGTCACAATAGCATCAAATTCACTATTGAATTTGAACAAGCAGAAGAGATTCCGTTTTTGGACATTCTTGTGAAACGCTGCCCAAACAACACTTTTGTCACATCTGTTTACCGGAAGAAGACATTTACTGGACTCTATACTAAATGGGACTCATTTACACCGCGCAAATACAAAATCAATCTTATCCGCACGCTAACCTATCGATGCTTCCGTATTTGCTCCACTGCTTCATTGTTACAATCCGCTGTCGAGGATCTCAAAAGGCTTTTGCTGCAAAATGGCTACCCTCAGGGCATCATCACTTTTAATATCAATGATGTCCTGAACAAGAACAAGAATAAGCCAAAAGAACCCGTTGCAACGGTCCCCAAGAAAGATGTTATTATTTTATTACCTTATATAGGTCTCCATAGCAACCTCATTACTAAGCGTCTTAAATCTTGTGTTAATCGTTTCTACTCTTTTGTTAATGTTAAAGTTATTTTTCAAAACACCCGACGCATCAAATCCTTCTTCCCATACAAAGACCGACTCAACCGATCACAATTATCCAAAGTCATTTACAAAGCTAACTGCTGGGACTGCAAAGATTTTTACATTGGGAAAACGAAGCGAAGACTTCACGACCGGAAAACGGAACATTTCAAGGCCCTTTCGAAACACGATCACTCTTCTGCAATTGCTGATCACGTTAAAACAACTGGCCACAACATCAACTGGGACCATTTTGACATTTTGGCATCTGGCAAGACTGACTACCATTGTAAAGTTAAGGAGACCTTGTTTATACAAGAGTTACAGCCAGCTTTGAACGCCAATGTCAGCAGTGAAAAGCTTTTACTCTATTAGAAAGCCTTTTCATTGTCCCTTTACAGACAGTTTCCGTTTGAAACGTCTTAAATTTCTATTAATTGCAGTTGTTTTCTGTCTAGGTTCCAGACCCCCATTTATACAGTATAAATAGCTTTTCAAAAAATTTGTAACCGTTATTCTTTTGAAAATGTATGTTGACTAGCATACGAAACGTCAAGATTATAAAATGAAAGTTTTCAATATGTTTATCACCGCTGTTTGTTTTATCTTTTTAATCAAGTTACGATGGCCGAAGACCAAGGGTTTATAAAATTCGTTCCAGTTCAACAGAGAAAACTATCAAATTCACGGAAGGGCCATTGCCGGATTTCATACGTCGGGGGCCTGGGTACGAGTCCGTGTATTATGGGATTAACAACGCTAGACCCATATATTCAGAAAGAGCACACCGAGCTTTACAAAATCTTTAAGTTTCGTGTTGATTGGGCCAATATTGAACAAGATACAGCCATTCAAAAACTTCAAAATTTGCAAAGAAATGTATGGATTTCCGGACAAGTGTCCGGCAATCCATACATTTGTTACTAAATTTTGAAGTTTTGAACGGCTGTATCTTGTTTGATATTGGCCCAATCAACACGAAACTTAAAGATTTTGTAAAGCTCGGTGTGCTCTTTCTGAATATATGGGTCTAGCATACAAGGCATTGATCTATTCATCATCGAGCTAACACATACAAAAATGCAGTCTCATCCAAAATCAGCCACTGCTAAAAAAATTTATAGAACGGCTCCTATTATATCATACAAAAAAGGAAATCGCTCAAAGACATGCTCGTCAGAGCAAAACTTTAGAGGCTCACGTACGTGCCGCTACCGCAAAACCACATAGGGGAGTCTGTGTTGGCCTGTCTATGACCTTTTCTAAAAGCAAATTTAGTCTCCATCTGTCACGGATTATAGCTAGGCC
Source organism: Platygyra sinensis (assembly GCA_019787425.1). NCBI lineage: Eukaryota > Metazoa > Cnidaria > Anthozoa > Scleractinia > Merulinidae > Platygyra > Platygyra sinensis. Next base: position 58,003 of record JAHPZR010008252.1, read on the forward strand.
GTCACGGATTTCAACAAAAACTTCACGGTCTGCATCCGTCACGGATTATAGCCCTCTGTAGATTTGTCACGGATCCGTCACGTATATGTCACGGACATTAACATTAACGTCACGGGTTTACCCATTTTGACCGTCACGGATGTTCGACCTCCAAAAGAACGCTAGAAAAAGGGATTAAAAGAACACTTAACATACTGGATGATTTATGAGATCTTCCCTTGATATCTGTCTTGGAGCGGACAAAACACGTAGAATTCAATGATGAGAATTGCTCGATGAACTCTTTCTTTTGTTCCTCCGTCCCATCTAACCTGTTCCATCTTTGTCGGTTGTCGGTAAATCTCAGTTATTTTTTTGTCGCTAGTCGGTAATTTTTAATTTCTTCGTTTTGTCGGTAGTCAGTTATATTTTCCACATCTAAAAAACCGTAGCCGAAATCCTCATCAATGCGTGTCTCGGAGCTGAGAGCTTAATAGTTCGAATGAATTGGATTTCATTTCTTAGAAGCGTAGATTGCTTGCAGGAAACATCCGAATCAACGCAAATAAAAGGGCTTGTACTTCGCGTTGAAGAACAGTCGGAAGCCATTCAGAAAAATGCGAGTTTATATCTGAAATAGAGGTGTTTGAGAGTGTTTGATAGAAAGAAAAAGCGCGCGAATTTTCCGCTGTTATTAAAACATGGGGTAAACAGCTGCAGCTGATTCTAATCAAAAGTCAGTTACGTCATCGATCACAGTCTGTCAGTGGGGTGACCGCTGACATTCTAACATCATACTGCGGAAGGTGGTCACAGAGTCGATGTGGGAATTCGCTTCACTCTTCTGCAATTGCTGATCATGTTAAAACAACTGGCCACAACATCAACTGGGCCCATTTTGACATTTTGGCATCTGGCAAGACTGACTACCATTGTAAAGTTAAGGAGACCTTGTTTATTCAAGAGTTACAGCCAGCTTTGAATGCCAATGTAAGCAATGAAAAGCTTTTACTCTATTAGAAAGCCTTTTCATTGTCCCTTTACAGACAGTTTCCGTTCATCTTTCTATTGATTGCAGCTGTTTTCTGTCTAGGTTCCAGACCCCCATTTATACAGTATAAATAGCTTTTCAAAAATTTGTAACCGTTATTCTTTTTAAAATGTATGTTGACTAGCATACGAAACGTCAAGATTATAAAATGAAAGTTTTCAATATGTTTATCACCGCTGTTTGTTTTATCTTTTTAATCAAGTTACGATGGCCGAAGACCAAGAGTTTATAAAATTCGTTCCAGTTCAACAGAGAAAACTATCAAATTCACGGAAGGGCCATTGCCGGATTTCATACGTCGGGGGCCTGGTACGAGTCCGTGTATTATGGGATTAACAACGCTAGACCCATATATTCAGAAAGAGCACACCGAGCTTTACAAAATCTTTAAGTTTCGTGTTGATTGGGCCAATATTGAACAAGATACAGCCATTCAAAAACTTCAAAATTTGCAAAGAAATGTATGGATTTCCGGACAAGTGTCCGGCAATCCATACATTTGTTACTAAATTTTGAAGTTTTTGAACGGCTGTATCTTGTTTGATATTGGCCCAATCAACACGAAACTTAAAGATTTTGTAAAGCTCGGTGTGCTCTTTCTGAATATATGGGTCTAGCATACAAGGCATTGATCTATTCATCATCGAGCTAACACATACAAAAATGCAGTCTCATCCAAAATCAGCCACTGCTAAAAAAATTTATAGAACGGCTCCTATTATATCATACAAAAAAGGAAAATCGCTCAAAGACATGCTCGTCAGAGCAAAACTTTAGAGGCTCACGTACGTGCCGCTACCGCAAAACCACATAGGGGAGTCTGTGTTGGCCTGTCTATGACCTTTTCTAAAAGCAAATTTAGTCTCCATCTGTCACGGATTATAGCTAGGCCGTCACGGATTTTCAACAAAAACTTCACGGTCTGCATCCGTCACGGATTATAACCCTCTGTAGATTTGTCACGGATCCGTCACGTATATGTCACGGACATTAACATTAACGTCACGGGTTTACCATTTTGACCGTCACGGATGTTCGACCTCCCAAAAGAACGCTAGAAAAAGGGATTAAAAGAACACTTAACATACTGGATGATTTATGAGATCTTCCCTTGATATCTGTCTTGGAGCGGAACAAAACACGTAGAATTCAATGATGAGAATTGCTCGATGAACTCTTCCTTTTGTTCCTCCGTCCCATCTAACCTGTTCCATCTTTGTCGGTTGTCGGTAAATCTCAGTTATTTTTTTGTCGCTAGTCGGTAATTTTTAATTTCTTCGTTTTGTCGGTAGTCAGTTATATTTCCACATCTAAAAAACCGTAGCCGAAATCCTCATCAATGCGTGTCTCGGAGCTGAGAGCTTAATAGTTCGAATGAACTGGATTTCATTTCTTAGAAGCGTAGATTGCTTGCAGGAAACATCCGAATCACGCAAATAAAAGGGCTTGTACTTCGCGTTGAAGAACAGTCGGAAGCCATTCAGAAAAATGCGAGTTTATATCTGAAATAGAGGTGTTTGAGAGTGTTTGATAGAAAGAAAAAGCGCGCGAATTTTCCGCTGTTATTAAAACATGGGGTAAACAGCTGCAGCTGATTCTAATCAAAAGTCAGTTACGTCATCGATCACAGTCTGTCAGTGGGGTGACCGCTGACATTCTAACATCATACTGCGGAAGGTGGTCACAGAGTCGATGTGGGAATTCGCTTCACTCTTCTGCAATTGCTGATCATGTTAAAACAACTGGCCACAACATCAACTGGGACCATTTTGACATTTTGGCATCTGGCAAGACTGACTACCATTGTAAAGTTAAGGAGACCTTGTTTATTCAAGAGTTACAGCCAGCTTTGAATGCCAATGTAAGCAATGAAAAGCTTTTACTCTATTAGAAAGCCTTTTCATTGTCCCTTTACAGACAGTTTCCGTTCATCTTTCTATTGATTGCAGCTGTTTTCTGTCTAGGTTCCAGACCCCCATTTATACAGTATAAATAGCTTTTCAAAAATTTGTAACCGTTATTCTTTTTAAAATGTATGTTGACTAGCATACGAAACGTCAAGATTATAAAATGAAAGTTTTCAATATGTTTATCACCGCTGTTTGTTTTATCTTTTTAATCAAGTTACGATGGCCGAAGACCAAGAGTTTATTGCTATTAGCTCTGGATAAAATGCTATACCTATGGTAACCGCAGATGATCTCCCCTAGCAACCAACTCCGGAGACTCCATTAGGAGGGCTCTGAGTATCTCATTTTTCCTGTTAATTTCGGATATCTGTCTGAGATATGTGTTCTAAAATTCCTATATTCCATTAATTTTCCCCCAAAAATCCAAACATTACGCAAAACTCCCTTATCTTAAAACCTCACTCGTTTATTTACTTTCCACTTTTTCACAAACTTTCGCGAAGAAAAAGTAATTTCAGCAAAATACTGTCGAGAAAACCATTCAAGAAATTGACTTACTGGAAAACAAAAGTGAACTAAAAAGTCTTGTTAGATTTAAAAGAGGAAACTAGTTTTCAATGAGCAGTTGATTTTTTTTTTGATTTATTTTTTAAAAAAGCCACCTGCGCTATTAAGTTTAAAGGGGTATAAAAAGAAAGATTAACTAGCATTTTATTAAGGGAATAGATTCCTGCCGTCAGATGTTATCTCCAAACACCAGAAAAATGCCCTTTGAGCCTTCAGCACATGCGGTCAGCTGGTACTGCGTTCTTTATAGGTCTCTTCAGCACAGAGGAACCTTCTGAAAACCATCACTAGGTTATTAGAAGCCTCCTCTTAAAATTAACCAATTGAGGTCAGTTTGAGTAAAAATAGCAAACAAACTGCGGTTATAAACATAACGAGACAACGCATGTTGTAAAAACTTTCATTTATGAACTTGACGTTTCGTATGCTCCAACATACATCTTCAGAAGTAACGGTTACCTAAATTACAATTAAATTTAAACGCGAAGACTAATACCAAATAAGGAAAGTAATGACAATGAAAAAGAAAATAAACAGACCTAGTTAAGTCTGCTGGAAAAAATATAAATGGCTAGTAGAGAAGAAGTTTCTCACTGCCAATATTTTCATTAAGCGCTGGTTTCAAATCACGAATCAGCAAGGCTTCTTTAATTTTACAATGTACATCAGACTGTCCAGTGGCTAAAATATCAAAGTGATCCCATTTAATCTTGTGGCCTGTTTGGGTCATATGGTCAGCAATGGCAGAAGAATGGCTGTTACTCGTCAGCGCTTTAAAATGTTCCGTTTTCCTGTCATGTAATCGACGTTTTGTTTTTCCAATATAGTAATCATCACAATCCCAGCAGCTAGCCTTATAAACTACTTTAGACCTAAGGGAGCGACTGAGTCTGTCTTTATAGGGGAAAAAAGACTTAATACGGCGAGTGTTTCTGAATATAATCTTAGGATTAAAACAACCATAGAACTTATAAATACATGGGACAGACGTATTAAAAACTGACATCAATTTCTTTTTTACGATAACAAATTGTCGAATTGCCCGCTCTCGCTTGCTGACGCGTCGCATGAATTTTAAATTCATGTGTATGTCCGCATATGGACAATTAAAATTAGCCAATGAGCGCGCATGAATTTCTGCAGTTATCGTAAAATGTTAGTTTATTATTCAGTTACAGCTTTAAAAGCTGGAGAACCGAAGAGACACCAAAGAACGAAAACTTTGGTAGATGAATAAAGCAGCACAATGGCAGGTCTACATCAGCTCGACCATTCGCCCCCGTTGCTACTCGTTGTGCAAAAGAAACGGAGGCTCTGGGACGAGAACGCAGGCCCGCACATCACGAGATGACCTAACGACATATCATGTCAATTAGTTGTTTTCTATCCTTTCACACATGTTCCCTTTTTTTTTCCCAACCGTTTACATAACGGATTACAATCATTGTATTCTTACTCTTTGATCTTCACTACTTCTTTCATAATAGCGAACAATTAAGCGAAAGAATGTACAATTACATGAATGCAATATAACAGCCAAAGCCTCACAGGTAAACAAAAACTAAGGGGTGGCTGACTATAACCCTAAAATTGAGGCTCAAACGGCAAGCAAAAAAGAAATTAGAAGATCTTAGAAGAAAAGAGTGTATCATGATGAAGTCTAAATTTTTTGAAAACCCCCAACAGAAAAGCGGCAATTAACATCCGGGAACGAGAGTGATCTAAATTATGGATTATTTGTAATCGATTCCTTCAAGGTTCGAACGCAAAAGAGCAAAGCAAAAATCGCGCTATGGATAAGATCAGGAATGGGGGGGATTCCACACTCATATCTTGAGACTGAATACGCCAAATAAAGACTAAGTGAATGCAAGTGATCACCACAAAACATTAGCTAGATGTTGGAATATCTTATATTAATGTGCATTTGAAGATTGCCTCCTTATAGTCAACTTCAAGTTCACTAGTTTTTTCTAAATTTAGTGTCGGTCAGCAATGAAAAAGTATAAAAATTAGAATAAAAAAAATAGAAAGAAAAAAAAATGCGAATTGAAGTTCATTAAGAATTTCATTAAAACTCTTTTTCAATAAAAAGTAAACTCTGTTTTGCACTAAGCAATCTGACAAGTATTTCGAGTTTTACATTCGATGATTGGCAAACTGGGTTCACACTGATTGACTAAAGAAGATTCAACGCAATGAAAATTCGTTAAGAGGCTTTTAGAATGTAACCAATTGACCAATTGAGGCCACACAGATCTGATATGATGAAGGTCAAATAGTCATAGTAATAGTCCACGTCCTCTGGATTACTTTCTATCTTTGCGGTTGCTTTTCTCGAAGAATTCTTATGCGCGTCATCACGTTCAAGAAAACGAGGCGGCATGTTTCCAGAAACATTCACAGCGCGTGCATGTTTCTCCAACGTTTCCCACTTTGCAAAAGCGGAAACATTGTTTCCACCGTCAATTTTGTTTTCAATATGCAAATTATACTTTCACTATATGGCAGGTAATTTTAACAAGAATCCGAGCATGCGTGCACAAGTTCTTCTAATTTTTGCGATCAATTTGAGGAAAGGCAAATTTTGCAAGCACTTTTAAATTGAATAGGACCTTTCAATACCTCTCCTCTAATACCTATCATAGAGTGATGATACTAACGTAATCAAGCGACAATGGATATGTTTGGCAGAGTGTGTATATATACAGAGCTGTTGCTAGATGACAGCTATTCTCACACAAGGTTCATTTCAGCCAGCTGGCGGATTTTTGGCTAGTCAATTCATGACGTCACTTACAAATTGAAATTCCGTATCCCTGTCTCTTCCCCTTGCGAATCTCGCATCCCTATCCCACAAAAACACGAAATTCCGCTTACGTTCATAATTGAAATTCCCGCTTTCCGCCCCTGTTGTCAGCTCAAATCCTGAATATCACCGTGAGAAAGAGCCAAATCCCTCTCCCGCCAAACCTATTGTCGATCCTCAGATAGTCATCCCTCTTCTGTAAAAGGCTCGTTACCATTGATATCGTTCACTGCACGGCTCTTCCATTACAGTGTAAAAGGATGACGAAATCTCTTTCTGCACAGGCCAAAAAATCCTCTAATCCCATGGCTTGTATACCGTTTATTGCGTCTGTTAGGGTTGTGTTTTAGGTATGAGGTTAGGTTGCGCTTTTGTTGTTTCACTCCACCCTTCCCTTTCTGAATTCTACTAACCATCACTGAGCATTACAGTATATACTGAGCGATGCTTCCCAACAGTACACCCGTTCCAGAATTAGTTTAGAGTTTTCAAAACGAATACTTTAAGTGGGCCAGGCGGGCGAAAAAGGACGTGAGGAAATTGCTTGGCCTTCATAAGAGGAACCTTAAGTCCTAAACTTCTCACGTTAACCCTTTTACTTACTTGGAAAACAACATAATTTGTAAAACGGTGACTATAGACTCAAGGACCACACATAGTATACCATTTGAAATATACCATACATAGTATCAACAGCCAGAGGGGAAGGCTTAGCTTGAATTGAAACCTATCCAAAACGAAAAAAGAGAAACGTTAACAAATATCTCACTTTATCGTTACCTGGTACACAAAACACAGAAAAATGGTAACAGCTTAGAATCTGTTCGGCGATTTCCGATACTTCGCTTAATGTTTGCAAATTGTCACCACCTGTATCTTCTCTGAAAGTTTTTGGCCATTTCGATTTATCTCTTGTGCGAGGAGACAATGTTAAGAAAGGCAAAACGTAAATATCACCGTAGATATGGTTATATTTTAACTATCTTTTGCTACCACACCATGTTACGGGTACGATGTAATCGTTCGTTATTGGGGTAGTCGAGTAGTACCATAAAAGAACTAGCATTGAAGCTTTTCTTAACTTATTTTATAGATGTTGATGACAAAAGTCCTAAAGATAAAAGTGGTTCTCCAGACGGGGTGTTAGTAAAAGAACTAAGTAACTCATGCTGTAAATAATAACAATAATGATGATGAACTTTTATAGCGCTTAAACTATAAAAGAATATTCAAAAGCGCTTTACATAAATTAGATTAATGGATAAATGATAAATCAAAATTCATGTCAAGCTATGGTAAAAACTAAAAACTAAAAAATAAAAATTAATTCGAAAATTCCAAACTAAATTAAAATTAAACATAAGGACTATTCCAACAAATTAAAAGCTTTCTTAAAAATAAATGTTTCAAGTTGCTTTTTAAAAATGGCGAGGCTGCTACTTGTTCTTATAGTTAATGGCAGCGAGTTCCATAAAACGGGTGCAGCATGAGCAAAGGCCCGATCCCCAAGTGTAGAGCAGTTGACTTTTGGAACGAACAGAAGAGATTTTGCGGACGAACGAAGAGCATAATTGACAGCCGGTTTCACGGATAAAAGATCTGTAATGTAGGATGGACTTTGGTTGTGCAGTGACTTGTAAACAAAAAGGAGGAATTTGAACTGAACTCTAAACGTTACTGGAAGCCAATGTAAGTCGATCAGAGCGGGTGTGATACGATCAAATTTCGCAATCTGAAAAGTTACTCTAGCGGCATTCTGGACTTTCTCTAAACGATCGAGCTGATATTTAGGTAGACCAAATAGAAGTGCGTTACAGTAATCAAGGTGCGAAGATACAAAGGCATGGAAAAGTTAGGTGGATTACGGAAACCTCGGTGTCAAAGAAAAATTTCGTCTGGTGCAGCGGAACACTGACCCAAATTGACGGAACAATGATGACTCAGTTAATATGATGGGTGTGATTCTATGGGCAAAATGGTAGATATTTCTATCAGCCTATTTCCCTGGCGGGAGAGTTTGTATATTGTAATGATTATATGCTTCTAGTATCACCAAGCTAGTGGACTAATGCAAATCCTGCATTTTAATTGGCTACGCTATTAAAAGACTATTAGTAAAAGTCCTCTGGTATCGAAATTAGCTGGAATTCCTCTCGTTTTATTCTCAAATAAATATTCCTTCAACTAGCATTTGCTACCTATATTTTTGCCTTTCTGTCCGACTAGCTGGGTGATACTAAAACAATTAATCCCTTCGCCCTCAAGGGCCAGAGGTATTCGGCGTCGCCTTATGGGCTATTGACCCGTAGCCCGCTAATTGTTAAGTAGACATGTCTCTGTATTAGTTGGACAATGTCACTGGTTACCATCGCCTACTTGTTTACACCCTATGTTACACTAACGTCCGTTAGAATACGCTCCTCTTCAAGCAAAAGAAAAAAACACAATATCAGACGACTAATGTATGTTTATGCTCGAGAACGCCACGAGCAATAGACAAAGAACTTATATGTAAGACGATCAGTAGGAATAAATGTGCTACAAAATGTTCGTGGACAATGATAATGCAGCATCTTATTCCTTTATCATCACGTACTCCTCCACAAGATTTCAAGGTTTCTTACCACTTGTTCATTTTTTCCTAACAGCAAGACTCCGTAGGTAATAGGGAACCAGAACTACTCAAACATAGGTACAAGATTTGCTTCATTCTGCTGCAAAGAGAACATCTGCTACGGTACTACGAAACTACGGCCTACGTCAAGACAAGATTTGCTATGTTTTAATGCAAAGACACACCCGCTACCGTACTACGTAACTGCAGCCTACGTCAAAACAAGATGTGCTTTCTTCTAATGCAAAGAGAACACTTGCTAGGGTAGTGCGTAACTATGGCCTACGTCAAGACAAGATTTCCTTTGTACTCCGGAGATTTGAGAAAACTCGAGAAATATAGAAAACGCTTGTCTTCGGCCTCTGTTTTCTACATTCCCTTGATATTTCCAAATGCCCGTCGTGTTTTATCATAGTGTATTACACAGCTTAAGCTTCTTTATTTTCTGTATGATATGGGAAAAAACTTAAAACACGCTTTTCTATGCTTTATACTCGGATAAAACATTGACCAATCAGAGCCCGTGCAGGTTCTTTTGGATTACATACAAAATATTAATAGAAGAGAA
>JAHPZR010008252.1:75000-85000 GCA_019787425.1 Platygyra sinensis
AGCACCTGTTTGAGCTCGTTGAAATACCTCTCGTCAGAAACCCAGCTTTCGGGAGTAACTTCGTGATTAAGAAGCTCACAACAAAGATAGTAGGCAGCAAAAATTTCTTGGAAACTTTTATGTAAGAAAGCGTAACGACGACATGGTTTCAGTTTGCTGCCTCCGACCTGCACTGACAGGAATCCAAATCCAGATAATTCAACGTTATGTTTTCTGAGCTCACGTTCGTCAAAGTCCAAGTTGCCTTCGCACAAACCATTCAAAGCTATTCGGCCAAGCAATTTTAGTTCAGTTTTGTATAGTTCAGTTAGTTTCTCACTGGTTTCTGGTAATCCTTTCTTTCTCCTGAATCTTCTCAGAACGCACTCCATTATATCTAGGTACAGTTGAGTACTACTTTCTGGAAAAATGCCCTGACATTCTTCACACAAAAGACAAAGAAGTGCAGTGTTTAAAGGATTTGCCGTCAAGTCCCTTAGACTTTTATCCTTCTTCAGCTTGAAAAGTAACTTTTGAGTGAGATCCGTCATGTTTTTGAAGTACTTGCGGATAAAATTTTTAGCATCCTCTTCAGTAAATCCTTCGATCTCTAATATAGTGTCACAGTATCTTCTCACCTTCATTCCAGTCTCGTGCCGCGATGTTGCAACTAAGTGACAATTTGGAAGTACTCTTCCCTGAATTATTTCTGAGAACTCTGGCAGTTTACTGGGGGGTAACTCATCCAGCCCATCCAGTACCAGCAAAACGCTCGATTGATTGTGGCGAATAAACGTGAAGAATTCCTCCCTGTTTTCTTGTTGGATATCAAGGCGCAACAGCTGATCGTCAATGGCCTCCCATATGCTAGACTTGATATCTCGACATTTCAGCAACAACACGGTTTCGAATTTTGGAAAACAATCGTCTGCCACTGGCTTTCCTGTAGCCCAGTCGTACACTAGCTTCTTGCAGTACGTTGTCTTTCCCATAGCAGGCTTTCCTTCAATCAGCACTGTTCTTGGATTTGAACATTCTTCATGTGGTTTGAAGATAGCCGACATGCTGAGGATTTCGTCAGTCGCTGTTCCTCTCGCTTTCGTCCTGCCTATCATTTTTAGCCTCGTGTAAATATCATCAAGCTGAAAATTAAACTCCTCACACCAAGGAAAAGGTGTCAACCATCCCTCGCGTGTTTTGTAAAGTTGACGGATTCCGTCAATAAGCTCAGATGGATCAAAAGGATCTACAAGTAAAATAATATGAAAGAGGTTGATTTATATTTACATTAGCGATAAAGGTAAACAAAGCCGAGTCACCATCGATTTAACAGAGCTGTCAGAGTGGCTACCTTTAATGTTGTCGAGCCATATAGAGCTGTCTTGGTTGCCGCGCAGTCTTTATTTGTAATTTCTATGGAATGTCGCACAGTCACAAACTTGTTTCAATTTAAAATGAAACAGCAACGACACTTGTTTTTATGATGACATCTGATCCGCATTCTTGGTGACAATTTCAATCTATAAGAACGTCTGCGTAGGAGGCATGCAAACTAAAGGCCTGTGACCACAATTTGTTATCTAGTTATTACCGAGCCTCAAATAAAGCCACCTTTGTCAGTCATTGCAGTAACACAAGGCGTAATGTTATTCGTTATGAAAACTTTGTATAAATAACCTTTTTCTTCTCCTTCTCCCCTTTGTATTGTTCAGTTCACGAGCAAGTTCTCCAACCTTTCCCTAAGATTTACCATTTCATATTTCATCTGCTCAAACTTGTCCTTAAGGTTTTCTGAGGATCAACATTTACCCCATCTTTACGTCAATTAACAAAACTCTCCTGTTATACGTTAACCACAATACTGTAACATCCCACGTTAAAGCTCCCCGGTTATAAGCACCCCCTCCCCCTACCCTGAATATTAGCCTTTCTGTTGCTAACAACTGAAGATATTATTCCGGATATGACCCCTCTCCCCAGGATATAAGCCATCTAATGAATAAGTGTGCTCCTTTTGCGTTTCTTTACAAAGATCAATTTTTTTAATTGAAAGTTATAGGTTAATATGTAATGTGGCAATAGCTCTAAATGTAATGGTATGTTAACTTTAATAAGTTTCACAGAAACGTTTTATCTCGTCATTCCGAAACATCTTTTATTCCGCTTATATGCCCAACCCCCGGATATAAGCCCCCTCCCCCGCAAACAAGCCCCTCTCCCCCGCAAATAAGCCCACTCAAAACCCTTTATGAAGTTTTATAAGCCCAGGACTTCAAGGTGGCATTTTACGGTATTAGCGCAAATATTAATCACTGACTAAATTTGCTGTTCCATCAAAGCAAATGTTGAGTTGCTAAAAAGTAGCATTCACAATTACTAAAAAAACACACAAGAAAACCGTGCTAATGTTGTTCAATTAGAATACATCTTAGTGGAATTTCAGTTAACGGTTCGGTAGGGCTTTGTTTGTTAGGTCTGGCCGAACTTACCTTCGTCCTTTGTTTCTTGTCTTGATACTGTCAAAGCATCCAGCTTACCACTGATATTTTCTACTTCACTTTTCAAGTTGTTGAGGTCATCTCTAATTCTTTCTGGTGATTAAAAAGGTTTTCATTCTTTGGTTGACATCCATGTAATATCTTGTCACTCTATTGCGTCTCAATTATTCCCACTTATCGCTTGGTTTTATCGCGAGCTACAAACACGACTAACAACTCATATCTAAACTAACAAAGAGAAACGTACAAGGTCCAAAACACGATATGTTTCACGTTTTTGTTCCTGCCATGGCATGTCATGATATGTTTTGACGCGCTGGGGTACAACTTTCTTCGTGTGTAATTGTAAACTTTTGTTTATGTTTTGAAGTCAGAACTGACCTTCATCTTTGTTCTCTTCCAATGAGGCCGTCAAGGTGTCCAGTTTTTCCTTCACTTCTTTCATTTCAACTCTGATGTTGTTTTTTTCCATTTGACTTTTCATCTCCTCTAATTTGTCCCTGATGCTTTCTGAGGATTAAAATTTATTTTTGTTTACGTTATTTAGACCTTAACTGCGCAAACAGTGACAAATAGAGATACTGAGCTGAAACAAATCTTTTACTATAGGTAAAAATTAGGGCTTGGAATGACTGGGGAGCAATGGCTGAGTGAAGACGCGTTTTGTCGCCGGCCGCGGTTACTAAAACTTGTAAGTTTGGCGGCCTTTTATAGCCGAAACTCTACGGAAACTGTTATAAAAGAAAGAATTTTATTCCTCATCTTCAAAAGAGTCATTGCCACCACCTATGGCGATAACAAAGCTACAAAAGCTTGACGCGATCGAAAAGTCAATTAAAATCCTACAAGAAAAGCTTGCAGGAATGGATTCAGGAATTCAGTCCCTAAAAATTGCACAAGCCTCAGCTTATGTGACATAAACGACCTCAAAGAAAGTGAGTGCTTTTACGAGTACAAACAACAGACGAGCTTATAAATGTTCCAGTTGGAGCAAAAACGAAACATCCTGGAAGGCAAAATTACGGAACTTGAAAATAAAAATCTTAATCTGGAGGCCAATTCCAGGCGGGGAAACATTAAGCTCGAAAACTCGAAGAGGATCCCGATCTGAACACGCATTAAAGGGGCATTGTGACGCCATTTGGCAACTTTATAGAAAGCTAGAAGGTGCCTTCGCATCAATTGAATTCCAAAACTAATGATCTAGTTTTGTTATCGAAGACTATTTGAAGGTACTGAAACTGTTTCCTGTCGCCTGTCGCTACGGATGGCATGGATAGAAATGGATTGAAATTTGAACAAATTGGCAAATTTTATCAAGTTTTGATGCCACGAGTTCCAAAAAACCTCAAGCAATTTATTATGGTTAGCCCTCTCTGATAAAATTCATTTGATGTCTTCGTCGTAGCTTTACAGAAGCTTTTTGTTTATGATTAAAGCCTTAAAGTAATGATTTTAGCACAGAACTGACCTAAAACAGCAAAATCCTCATGAGAATGCCCCTTTAAGAAGACACCAAACGGGTACTTCGCAACTTTCGCCAATTAGAGTTCGGGTACAGAGGTGCCAGTTGTGTCGAGATAGAGCATTTCCATCGTCTTGATAAGAAGGAAGACGCAAAACCGGCACGAATCATCGCGGAGTTGTAGCGTCACATGAGTCAACCATGAGTCAAGCCAATTTTTTTTAATTTTTGTTATTTTTTCGCGAAAAAAAATGTGGATTGTAGAAAATAAAATATATGAATATAGATTATTTTAGCAGTTAACAACACTTTTAACACCAGGCTCACCTCGATCCGGTTGTGCGCTATCTTGTAGCCTTACGCAATATATTATGGGATCGTGTGTATTCGTACTTAGCGTCCCAAACCATTGCAAACATGGTGGGAAGTCACATTATTTGCTGTGTCCAATAAAAATTATCAAGGTGAGATTGCACTTGTACAAACATTAAGCGACATGAATTTCGTTGACTATCTACTGACTAGGAGAAAAGTTGAACGTCACGAAAAGTGCACGAGAGGGTTGCCTCTTATCGGAATTTCGTTCTGCGATCGAGGTGAGCCTGATTAAAACACCCTGTCGGTTAACCGCTAAGACAATCCATATTCATATATTTTATTTTTCTAAAATCTCTCCTTTTTCGGGACAAAATGAAAAATAAAAACTGGATTGACTCGTGACTCGAGGTTGACTTGGGCTCGCGGTTGGCTCGTGCAACGCTACAACTCATCATCGCAAGGTTTCATCGATACAAATATTGCGAGCAGCTTCATTTGCAGGGCCACCGGCTAAAAAGTACAGGCTACCCTGCAGCCCGGCTGGGGTTTTACTAAAAGGAGGCCCGTGGCCCGTGGCCCGTGGCCCGTGGCCCGGCCCAAGGCCCGCGACGGCCCGATTTCCTCTCTATTGGGTTTTGTGAACAGAGGAATAAACAGAGAACGAAAACGTTTTTCACTTAGGAACATGCAACGAAAGAAAGGATCGAAAAGGAATCGAATGTTTATTAAAATGGTAAACGAATTCAAACTCGCCGTGGTCCATTTTGCACGCCCAAACCCTCTGCAGCTCTGTGCATGCGCGTGGATTTACTTCTGGACCAAAAAAAACTGTGGAAAATCAGGACTGGGCCTCCGGGCCGCCGGGCCATCGCAGGCCGTGGGCCGCCGGCCGCGGGACCTTCGGGCCGCCGGGCCGCTGGACTGTCGCGGGCCGTGGGCCGCGGGCCTGCTTTTAGCAAAACCCGCCCGGCTGCCCTACGGTATTGTTGAAAGAAGAAAGCAAAAAGACGTCGTCAAAACTGCTAAAAGGAACAACATACTAGCTTCATTCAGTAAGTCTCAACCAGACAAACTTCGTATCAGAGGGAAACTATGGCCTATCGGCATAACTCTTGATGTGTTTTCCAATTAATAACATATATCTTTATAACACACGACTCGTAAACAGTAGCTCGTCAAAATCTAATGAACGCACTTAAACCTTATTTAGCTAAGCATCTATTTATTGGCTGATTCACTTTCGCGCCCCGAGAGCGCTAGCTAGAGATAGGTTACCATTCCGACAACAATAAGTGCGGTCAAAATTTCCTGTATCCAGACTCTGCTTAGGACGCTGCAAAATAAAGAGGCCGGTACAGAATGTCTTATCTATCACCGGGCGTCCATATATCCGTCGGTCATCTTCGTCGGTCGGCGAACGTTTAGTATTTCATATGGCATGCGCACACTATATTCACTAGAAGTGTCTAGGTCAGTGATCCTGAGCAGTGAGTTTGAGTGTAGAGTGTTGTTACAACGAATCAAAGGGAATTTTGACCTCAACAATTTCAGGCAACAAACGCGACTAAGAAACCAATTTGTTATCTGACAAAGAGAATTCCAAAAGATCCAAATCAAGATATGATCACACACCTCAAAGTTCGTCAAAAATACTTCGTTGTGCGACTTGTTTCCAACTTGTTCACGGTGTTTGGAAATGTGCTCAAACACGGTCTTTCGTGTCTAATATATTACTTGAAACATTTTAAAACTTAATACCTTTTTCGTCGCTTTCTCCACTTTGTAGTCTCAAGTTCTCCAGAGAGTTCTCCAAACTTTCCCCAAGGTTTACCATTTCATCTTTCATCTGCTCAAACTTGTCTCTGAGGTTTTCTGAGGATCAACATTCAATCCACTTTTAGGCCATTTATAAAGACTTTTTAATCCATAACTACAATATTAGCACAGACATAAGTCACCAACTGAATTGACTGTTCTACCTAAACAGCAGCCGTTTATGTCAATTTGCATTCACATTAAACAAACAACAACAACAAAACGCTGCGAGTGTCCTGGACTGTACCTTTTGTTTGTTACTTTTAGCAACTTACCTTCATCCTGCGCTTCTCGTAATGATACTGTCAAAGCGTCCAACTTGTCACTTATTTCACTTCTCATCTTGTTGATGTCATCTCTGTATCGTTCTGATGATTAAAAACGTTATCAGGTGTTAAAACGAAAGAAAGTAAAGGGGTGACATCCGATAGAAAACCTTGTTTCTATAAGAGCGCCTAAATCATTACCAGTTGCTGGATGGTTTCCGCGTAACTGGTTCACACTGCTTCGCGACTCGTATTCTTGACATGATAGAAAATCCTACGGTAAATACGATAGTTATGGGTGCACAAACTAATCAGCTCACTGATTTGCGACTCAGGTGAACATAGAAGTCTCTCCGTTCTTAAGAGTGCAACAGAAATCTGACCTTTATTTCTGCAATTAAATAGGCCATTACCCAGTTACCTTTTGCCTCGTTTTCAAAATGAGTCTTTGTGCAAAAATATTGATACGAAAAAGAGTTTGATTTGCATGAAAATAAACCTGTAGTCGAAAAGCATTTTCATATGAATGGTTTCGCAATAAGAATCCTTTTGACGCAGAGGCAACAGAAATAACCTGTTAAACTTTTAATGAAAAACACGCAAGGAGAATCACGTTTAGGGTCGTTGTTCTAAAACTAAACACATAGTGCTTCAAGTATGACAGAGCTGTCGATAATTGTAAACTGTCTCCTACAACTGACCTTCATTTTTGTTCTCTCCCAATGAGGCAGTCAAGGTCTCCAGTCTTTCCTTCATTTCTTTCATTTCACTTCGGATGTTCTTTTTCATTTCACAGCTCATCTGCTGTAAATTGTCCCTGATCTTTTCTGAAGAAAAAATTTTACGTTTGCATAAGACTAATTGGACATTTCTACTGCGATCAATAGAATACGTAGGTCGAGTTAGGTATCTGATACATCGAGCAGAGATGAATATTTGCCAGAAACTTTAGAACAATTAACGAGAAAGAGGGAATTTTTTATTCAACATTTACACTTCAAATCCTACGTTTCGCACGACAATCCTCCAGTCCACTATCACAGCTTCTTCAAACCAGCATCAAAAGGTTTTAGGATGACCAAGAACCCAATTTGTTTAACCTCCTGTCGTGTTTTGGTGGCGCTAAATAATACAAAGCGACGATAGGTTGATAACCTTAAAGTGCACCTAACCCCAAAAATTTTTTTCGCTAAAACAATAAAGCTTATTTTGTGGAGTAATTAGCCGCAAAAATTTTTCGATTTGGTTAAATCCTCGAATTCCTGTGCCCTCTTGAAACCGAGTTTCGTATGGTTCACGACCGAGCATAAGGAGTCTGGGGAGAGTAAAGCCGTGACGTCACTTCGAGAACGAAAGCTTCGGCTGTCCCAGCCCTGGCTGTCCCAGTCGGGCCTTTGCTGTGCATGAGCGTAGAAGTCTTTTTGCCGCACATGTTTTTCGCTGGGGGCTCCACAGTCGACAGATTTCTGTTTTTATCAACAATATCTTCTACTTCGTCGGATTCTGAAATGAGCTTTGAGTCAGAAGACTCTGAAATTTATTATATCGCTGAAGAGAATGACGACTCGCACTTGTCAACAAAGCAAAGTGAATAGTTAAATGATGACGGCCGAGCTGATTTATATGCTGACAACTCTGATCTCTGGCCAACGAAGAATGGATAGACAAATGAGGTGGATGCTGACAAAGAACTCGAACGAGCTCTGATGGACAGACCCGAAGGCAGTGATATGTAGAAGTCAAAGAGACTGTAGCGTGTGGTGCGTATATTTACTAAATTCGCACATACTTCGATCTCGCATACTTTCGTATAACATACTTTCGTATAAATAAAAGTCAAGTCCGTTAACTTTCTCAAATTATTTTAATTTCATTCGTTCAACGTAGACCAAAATGATTATCCCATGACACAATGTTTGTGTTCTTTTCCTGCGAGTGTGGAAATTGTAGCGTCGCTTCCCTTCAAAACATCAGCGAATGTTATTGTTGTTTTTACTATTATATTAAAGTGAGTTAGAAGGTTGTCAAGACTCAAAGAAGAGTGATCTTATTCTTGAAGATATTGGTGCTGCTGTTACCTTAAAGTGTGTTACTGAATAACCAGGAATTAAACCGATATGGCTTCAGAAATGGAGTTTTCAGATTAGTAGTGGGCAAATACAAAACTATCTGTCGGCTGTGCCGACTGACTGCTGTTGTTTCTCAGATCAGATGCAACAACGGCTGCATGAATCGATGGACGGTTATTCCGAATTCGTCTCGCTTAAGTCACTGAGTTAGCAAAACCCCTTCCTCTCTCTGAAAATCCAGGCATCGAGCGAGATCATCTGGTTTGAAATACTTTATGGAACAGATCACCGAACTCTTAGACGGCTATCACTTTGTACGAATCGAGCCATCACTTTGTACGTTTCTTCTCTTCAGGACATCTCTCCATAAAACGATATGGCATGAAGCGGAGTACCTCCTGTAAGTTTGCTGTGTTGCTACATCACACTACAGCGCACCTGGCTAGCATTTTTTCGAACAACTTTTCCAGCCTTTCCCACAGAAACAAGTAAATATGCGAATCTCAGAATCATCGTGTTCTCGATTTGACGTCACATCCGGCCCTCGACCCATTCTCCGTTAAACTCGGTCGTGGACCAAAATGGCGGCAATTTCACGTACTTTGACGAGCCATAGAAAATCAAAGATTTAACCAAATCGAAAAATTTTTGCGGCTAATTACTCCACAAAATAAGCTTTATTGTTTTAGCGAAAAAAAGTTTTTGGGGTTAGGTGCACTTTAAAAGAGCGCTACACAGAAAAATTGGTCCGACAAGATGCTCGATCAAAATGATCTTCAAGTTCCCAAGATTTATCATTAGAGAGTAAAACAGGTTGAACAGATATCCAGCTGATAGTGTGACCTTTCACCTCTGATGTTGTTCTCAATTTCACTTTTCATCTGCTCTAAACTGTCCCTGATGCTTTCTGAAGAATAATTTTGTACGTGGTTTAGACCTTATCCGCGCAGATAACGACAAACAGATACATTGAGCCGAAATGAATCTTGCACCAATAAACTTTGGAAAGCAACAATGGGTGAAAATGAGGGCTTTTACATTGACTGTGCAATCTCATTTCGGTTAGCCTCGAGCAGACCACAATAGATAACAGAAACTAACAACACAAAGTCTTACTGTCTTAGCATACTGCAGTAGCCGCTCCGGTTGACATTGACGAAGAACTTCAACCTCAAATCGTCTTCGTTGCCGAAAGTAATTAGTGAATTGTGTCGATAAAGGAGAAGAAAAAAGTTTAACAAGCGTCACAGGTGATTTATATTTCGTTGTTAATAACTTTTGTTTCATCTTTCTTCGAATTGGCCCAATCCACGAAATATCCTTCCAAAAATCCTTATTTTCCCACGAGGCTTGTACGTTTAAACACAAAGCGATGAGGGTAAGGTGATCTCGCAAACCGTCGTAAGAGATGTGGACTTCTAGCTTTATACACTTCTGGTCTTACTTACAAAGGAACTTAACTCATGATCATTCAGAATCAATTACCCCTAGAACGTGGAAAAGAATTCTTAGTATTCTGTCTAAAAGCAGCAAAACAAATTCATATTACCTTCCATCTCTTCAAGTTTCTCCTTGATGCTATCATCATCT
>JAHPZR010008252.1:90000-112835 GCA_019787425.1 Platygyra sinensis
CATTACCTTATGCTTCCCACCTGCACTATAACCATCACCACTGACAGCAACACCAAAGGGAACACCAGCAGCAAGCAAGATGACCAGCACCAAAAGCATTGCCACTGAAACCATATTATTACACCATCACCCCCTTCACTACAAAAGCAAACAAACTTAATCCACCACTATCAAATAATTCACCACTAACACCAGCAGCAGTAGCAATAGGCACCTCAAGTAACCATTAGTTAATACAATCACCATGAAGACTATCGCCACCACTGCCATCTTCCTCAACAAAAAGATAAGCAAATGGAAATAAATAGGAAGAGATTTTGTTTGTTTTTCAAACACTGCCTACCTGATCAAATATTAGGTAAATTGTACCCTCAAAGTTGTTGTCATCAGTGAAATAAAGGAATGGTTGTAAATGGCTCCTGAAATAAATAACAAATGGTTTAAGTGTGGCATACAGGTAATGCTACATATACATAAACAATGTATATGTACCTACATTACCAACACTAGGGTGTACCTACATGGTGTATAATGACTGGCATCAACTACACCAACACTAGTGTGTACCTACCCCTATGCATTTTCTACAACCACTGATGTTAGCGTTGCCAACAGCAGGGTGTACCCTTGCCATAAGCATGTATGTAACTAATGACATCAGCAATACCAAGTGTACTAGCTTACATCATCTATACAAGCAGTAATATCCACCAAACAAACACCAGGGTGTACCTACATGTACACCATCTATACAACCATTGACATCAGCAGCACTGATACCAGGGTGAACTTTTAAAATCTGTCCAATCAGTAGCATCAGTGCCATTGACACCAGGGTGTACCCTATATATTTATACAATAACTGTTGTCTGCGACACCAACACTGGTGAGTACCTTAACCATTTATGTACTTTCAGAGCCTATACAACCACTGACATCAGCACCATTAAATCCAGCATGTACATACAGCTGTATATACTCCATCTATACAATTGCCACTTACACCTCCAACACCAACACCACGGTGTAGCTAGACCATCTCTACAACCAGTGACATTGGCAACATCAGCACCAGGGTGTACCTTTACAATCTATACAACCACTGACATTAGCGACACCAAGACTAGGGTGTAACTTCACCATCTATACCATACCTTTGTCAAAATAACTGACAACGGCAACAGAACTACCAATACCAGACTGAACCTTCACCATCTAAAGTACCACTAACATCAGCATCACCAACACCTGGGCATACCTTAACCATCTATAACACATTTATAGCTTGAGCATCAACAACACCATATAATATACTTGCACCTTCAAATTCTGTACAACCAATGTAATTAGTAACAGACACACCAAGGTGCATAAATTTACACAATCTATAACACTAACATCAGCACCCCAGAGTATACCTAGACCATCTTTGCAATCACTGACATCTGCGACACCAACATCAGGGTGTAACTAGACAATCTATACAATCAGTATTGAGTAACAAAGCAACACCTAGACCTTCACCATCTGTACAACTACTAACATCATCAAGGCCAACAGAAGGGTGTACCTACAGCCATCTATACAATCACCAACACCAGCATATACATTGCCCATCTTTAACAAGAACCACAGTGTGGTTGTAACCGCGCTTTAAAACTCACGGTTACTCACACTGTCCAACTGCGCTTTTATTATTTTTTGCTGCCGATAGGCAGCCTTCATATTCTTGAAGCTATAGAGAAATTTTGGTTCGACGGTTCGACCCATCATTCGCATTAAGAAACAGCCAATCAGAAATCCTGTTATATCCCTTGTAAAATGGGTACCGGGATCTCGCCGGGATCCCGCCAAGGTGGCCCGTTTTCCCGGCAGGATCCTTCCCGGGAAAAATTCCCGCCGCGTATCTCGGCAAGAATCCCGCCGAGAAATCTGTACTCGCCCGGATCCCGCCTAGAAAAAAACTCTTCTACAGGAACCCGGCGACAATCCTGCCGGGAAGCAAAACATTGATAGCATTCATGGCGAGAACTTAATTCCCGCCGAGTAAAAATTCTTCCATAGAAATTCCCGCCGAGGAGTTGTACATTCTTGTTGCTGAAACGCAAATCCCGGTGAGGGCACGTTGAACCTGATCTTGAGATTTGACCCTGGAAGTAAGTGCTGCTCTAAAACTATCGTAAGTCACATCTAGTTAAAGTTTTAAAAGTTATTACGACTCAATCTTATGATTCCGTATGTCGAAAACAAGCCGTGAAGATGAAATCCCAAGTGTGTTTTATCTAGCATGCCGATCGCGTCGGCAAACATTAAGTGGCGACAACTAGGCACGTGCTCAAGAACGAGCTAGTTTCTGTAGTTTATAGAGGAAAGATGAGATCTTTGTTGACTTTCGTATGTAGCTGCTTTGTTTTGGGATTTCTGCATGATATTCAAAATTCATATTCAAAACTTAGAAGTCCATAGATAGGATTACCTCTCTGCTCTCAGGATTCCAGTGACCATTCCAATAGCAAACTCCGAAAATTATCTGTAATATCAACACTCACTTGGCTTTGAAAGGTCTTAAAAATTTTCTTGGTGACAGCATTCAGCAAATCTCTTTGGTAAAGATCTTCCTGCAGGCCACACAAATAACAAACTTGCCGCGGGAATCTTCCCGCCAAGGTCGTTAACCCGGCAATACAATTGGCTGACTAAAATCACGTGGGACAAAAAGTACATGCCTTTGCGAGTTGGAGAGAAAACATTTGGGAAAATTTGAGTACTTCTCCGAGTGCTGCTAAAAAATCCACCTCAGAAAAGTGCTGAAAAATTGTTTGTTTCCCAGGTTTGTTTACTTCGAAGCTTCAACAAGGACCTTTCTGCAGGGAAAAGGTATTTTGTCAGCTCTTTGAGCGTCAAACCGTGGAGTTGTTCAGTTGTTTGTTGTGCAAGGAATTTCACAAAGACTTCTTCAAGCTAGCCTCCATGGAACTGTGGCATATATGCTGAGCAATTTTAACAGACTCCAAGATCCAAACTTCAGATGAAGATAATTTTTGTTTAATGAAAGCCATTCACTCTGGGATGAAGTTGTTCTTGCTACCGCTTTGTAGGTGATGAATATCGGACTAAGCTTTGACTTGACGAAGCTTGTGAAATGTCATTGATGAAAACTACGGACGGTATTTTGCATCTTCACGGCTTCAGTTGATTAAATTTGGTAGATCATGTGTTATCTTCGCTTGATTAAAAGGTTAGTTTCTCTTTCGTTGTTACTCCAGTAATGATTCGTAACTAAAAATTTTACTACATGCAAATTGTCGAAGGTAAAAGTGCTGAGTACAAGAATATTCACATTCGCATTTCTTTCGGCGTAAGTGTCTTATGTCAATTTGTGTACACGAGCTTAGGTGCTCTATCTTTTTGCGAACCAAACAACTGTGGCTAAATTTTCTGTTGGCTAATTAAATTAAATCGTGTTGTTTTGAGTAGAGTCGTTTATCAGTTTGCTTTTCTCGCTATCCAGCTGTTTTTAAACTTTAAACTTTGTACCATGAATTTTACCAGAATTTCTTGACCTTAAATCATTGCCACCATTTGTCGATGTCACTGACATTTTTAAAACATATTTATTAAAGTAGTATTAAATTAACCGCTGCACAGCTATGTGTACGTGTTTATTTAATTAAGCTTAAGTTTAGCTTACTTTTGTCTGTATTTTAACTAATCTCAAGCACGGAAACATTGGGCTTGATCCAAAAGAAATTTGTGGCAGCCTGTCTAAAATTTTGCCGAGACTCCCGCAGTGAATCTCACCAAGAATTTCGCTTCCCGTCGCCAATCTTGGCGAGATTCCCGGCAAGATCGCGCCGAGATTATTGCCACCGTGAATTTGCTTCTCGGCGAGAATCTTGGCGAGATTTGAGGTAGGATTCCAGCGAGATTTTGGCCGCCGGGATTATTGCTTCCCGGTGAGAATCTTGGCGAGCTTCGCGGCAGGATCGCGTCAAGATTTTGGCCACCGGGATTTTTGCTTCTCGGCGAGAATCTTGGCGAGATTTGCAGCACGATCCCGGCGAGATTTTGGCCGCCAGGATTTTTGCTTCCCGGCGAGAATCTTGGCCAGATTCGCGGCAGGATCCCGGCGAGATTTTGGCCGCCGGGATTTTTGCTTCCCGGCGAGATTTTGGCCCCCGGGAATTTCGCTTCTCGGCGAGAATCTTGCCAGGATCCCGGCGAGATTCCCACCGGGAAGAAAAATCCCAGCGGCCAAAATCTCGCCAGGATCCCGGCGGGAGATCGCGGCGGGATCCCGCCAAGATCCCGGTCCTTTTTTTACAAGGGATGGCGCAGTCTAGCCAATCAGCAGCTGTCTTATAAGAAAAATTGACATGTGCTTGCTCAGCAAAAAATTGCGCTCGCTCAGCGGAAAATCGCATGTGCTCGCAGCAAGTTATAAATATAGTTGATCAGAGTCAAAGTTTTGCTGTTTACAGGTGAGTTTTGGTACTTTTTGCTGATCTATTATGATTACTTCTATTCGAGGAAGCATTCATCAAGGTCATGAAGCTTTCAGTGAGCATTCTGGAGGCCGACAGTGTGAATTTATGTCACTTGCAGCTTTGCTTTTCAATCGATCGAATTCGGTCGATTTATGGACACAAACAAATATCGATGACATAAGTTTAAAGGACATAGTGGTAACTTACAATGAACGTTGCAAAGTGGTCACTAACATTCTCAGACCACATATTTAGTATATTTCCATCATGATTAAAAGGCTTCGAATATACAGTGCAGCTCAGATATATCCGAACTGCGCATACGTGTATTATACGCGCGTATTTTGCGTATACGCGTATGTCAACACGTGCACATACGCACGTATATACGCGCGTATATACACGCGTATGTCCCTTTGTTATGCATTCCCATTAGTTTCTTCATATGAAGCATTGTTGGTCAAACAAGACGTATTTTATTTTTATGGGAATGGAAAATGCTTCAAAGCGAAATTTGCATATTGGTAAAACTTCATGCCGATGAATGAAAGCTATCATATTTCGAACTTTTAATCACTTCGTAAATTATCCGGCAAACTACCGTTTCTTTGACACTTGCTTGATCTTAAGTTACGGAAAATGGGAAGAAAATTGAAACAGTCGCTTTAAGTCCCTATTTTAACACGTGAACTTTATGTTTTTACAAGGAAAGATCTGTGTTTCGGTACGCGTCGGCAAGTTGTTTGCGAAATGTTTATCTAGCGTTCTTATTAAGATCGATCTCCCGCTTGTCGAAAAAAACACATCTCCGGTTATATTTGACACAGATCATTCATTTAAACGGTAAAATGCTCTTTGCTTTACGAAAAAATCGTTTATCAAGGTTTCTATGGTGTGCCTCTCACGTTTAGTTATTTTTTGCTAAAAGGAAAAGTTCTGTTTTTCCGCACGTGTCGGCAACTCACTTCACTTGCGAGATGTTCATTGCCGAAGACCTTGTCAAAAATATCATATCTCCGGTTATATTTGGCACAAATCGTTCATTCAAATGGTAAAATGCTCTTTCTCAAACCAAATAAATGTTTATCAAAGTTTCTGTGGCGCGCTGCTCACATTTTTTTACTTTCTGTGTTTCGGCAGTCGCGTCGGCAGCAGGTCTGTCACTTGTGTGATCTTTATTGTCGCAAGCGTTTCGAAGACCTTGTCGAAAAAATTATATCTCCGGTTATATTTGACACAAATCGTTCATTAAAACAGTAAAATGCTCTTTCTCAAACCAAATAAATGTTTACCAAAGTTTCTGTGGCGTGCTTCTCACACTGAGTTGTTTTTTACTTCAAGGAAAAGTTTTGTTTTTCGGCAGTCGCGTCGGCAAGTCTGTGACTTGCGTGATGTTTATTTTCTCAAGCGTCCCGAAGACCTTGTCAAACAACCTCGTTCTCCGGTTATATTTGACACAAATCGTTCATTCAAACGGTAAAATGCTCTTTCTTTAACCAAATAATTGTTTAGCAAAGTTTCTATGGCGGGCTGCTCAAGTTTAGTTACATTTTACTTCGAAAGTTCTGTATTTCGGCACACATCGGCAAGTCACTTGCGAGATGTTTAGTAAGTGTTCCGAAGACCCTGTCGAAAAAATATATCTCCAGTTCTGTTTGACACAAATCGTTCATTCAAATGGTAAAATACTCTTTCCCTAACAAAAGTTTCTACGATGCACCGTTCACATTTTGATATTTTTTATCTTTCTTCAAGCAAAGTTGTGTGTTTATAATTTCGGCAGGCGTTTCCATGTTTCCAAGTCGCTTTCTTGTACCGTGTTTCCTTGTGTCGAAAATATGTTTTCTTTCGTTGTTCGCTCCATGAAGATGGGATTGTCAAAGTGTGTATCCCTAGTAAATTTTTTATTTAATGGCAAAATAATCTCCCGTTTAATAATATTCAGCCAGTTAAAATTTTCTGTCAAAGTGCAAAAATAGTTTCAGTTAACATTTGCCAAGTCTAGTCTGAAGACAATTACGCGCGTATACTGTATACGCGTATTCAAAATAATGAAAACTCTTTTTTGCTCTGTAGCAAGAAACAATGACCTGTTAAGCTGTGTTAAGAAAAGAAGAGACAAAAGGTTAGCTCATACATACTAATGAGGCATACGCGCATACACTGTATACGCGTATGTGCGTATATGCATACGCGTATACGCGTATTGGGCTGATGCGAAGTTTTTCTTTACCCTCATTTCAGAACTCCTCAGAAGTTCCAAGTCGTTTTAAATGTCGAAAATTGACGGCTAACAGAGGTAAAATCAATTCTTTTTATTACTTTACTACGTTATTTAAGATTTATCCTTTTACTGATGTGGAAAAAATCGTAACAACGTTTGATTTCTTGCAGCAATATTAATTAATTTAAAACACGGCAAAAAGCGTTTGTTGTTGCGTAGTTTAAATGCCCGATTTCATCGAGTGCTTAAGACTCTCAATCATGTCACAAAAACAGCCGCTTTTTTAGACTGGCGTGCTGAACGCGAACATAAACTTTTGGGAAACGCAGTTGAAAACATTTAAAAAGGAATCGGATTAATTTGTCTCATCTATACTTTACCTTGCTTGTCTTCCATAATTTGTGCTAATTAACATGTGATATAAATATATTAATACCTTGATCTGACATCGTTGACATTAGCTTTTACGAACGTTCAAGCGTCGTGGCATCGTCCGCATGTAAAATTACTGGATGAGCAGCCAAGCCTTCAGAAGGTTGAGCGAGGAAAGGGAACTAGAAATACGTAAAGAGAAAAATCCGCGGCATAATAGTTGGAAAAGTCTTGATGAACAGCTCATTTTTCTAGTAATTACACAACCAAACTGTACTAGAATTTTGATGCTAACAATTTGCAAAAACCGGATAAAAAAAGACAAAAATTTATGTGGCACCACGGCTCGCTGCATGCGTAAGATATCTTTTTTCTTGGCTTTTCGCTGAGCCTTGTTAAAAATTGTGTAATAAATTGTGCTGTCTCAGCAAATGTACTTGTGTTTGTTTGTTACTTTTCGGGTGACCTCACGTAAACGAAAGTTGCGTAAGCATGGGTATGAGTACGAGGCACTCGGCCAGGGATCTGGAGATCAATTTTTACCGTCGGCCATTTTGTATATCGGCTCGGTTTCATGCACGAGAGGCCACATTCTTCTGGGATAAATATGACAGGAAAATCGCAGCGAAAACACAAACATTAAAGAAAGACACATTTAAGCTCAGGTGAATGGAGAAGTAATTTATTTATTTCAATTCCTTTTTCGATTGTTAAAACAATTTATGTAAGTATTATTTCGTTCGTTATGAACTGTTTGCCACCCTCTGGAAAAAAGGCTTAGACTTGAGCCCCCACTACCCTCGGAAATTTTAGCCTCTGATCCCCCCCTCCCCTTCGGAATTTCCAACGACCTTCCATGGAGGGGGTATGGATATTTTCTGGAACTACACATTTCAACCCGCAACCTGCAAAATACACCTGCCGACTATCACATCCTAACCACTAAAACCAGCAGCAGAAGCACCCACTACCACCACTCACACCACTTGTCACCATTATTTAACACATTCACCACCAAGATTATCACTACCACTGGCATCTTCCTCTACAAATAGGTGACCAATGCAAATAATTAAGGAGATGCTGTTTGTTTTTCAAACATTGCTTACCTTATCAATTAGGCAAACTTCCCTCACAAAGTTGTTGTCATCACAGTAAAATATTGGAAGGGTTGAAAATGACTCCTGAAATGAATAACCAATGATTTAAGTGTGACATACATGTAAAGCTGGAAATACATAAACAAACTTAAGAAAGGATAATCAAATTCATTACCCGACTATGATTCATTTACCTATATCAAAGATAGAATGGCAACTACGAGATCGTAGCACGAAATAGCATCCTGAAACGATCTGATATCCGCAAACCCCCCCCCCCCCCCCCCCCACCAATTCAGGTACTTTTATTTCACCCCCTCAGAAAAGTAAACTTTTGACCCCTAAGGAAAGACGATCAAAGTGCCGACACACTCCCCCTTCAGGATTTATTAAAAGATCAAAGGTGCCAACACAGTTAAAGACTCCCCGTCAGAAATCCCGGGTCCCTCAATAGGGGGGAGGAGGGGGGGGGGGGGGGGTGCCGATAAAAAATGGATTGCCCAATCCATTTGGAGTGCAGATTCTTTTGATTCATAATCCAGTTTTGGATTCTGTAGAGAGCAAACGCAAAATACATTTTTTGGATTTTAAGATCCGGATTTGTATTTTCTTCTCCCCAACCCAAAGGTTCCCTTACAAGCTAAATCAACTGGCCGTGAATCTACGACGTTTCCGCTTTGTTAAGTAATGTCTACCGTTCATAATTGCGCAGCTCTAGCTCGTGTCGGTGCTTTTTACACGAGACTGTACACTCAAAATCAATTCACCAACAATGCCTTCGTTAACTAATGAGCTTTTCCCTTGGTTTAGTTTGGGATGCCAATAAATGTGCTGACGGTTCATACTTCCTCATTGCACTGGCCATTCTTGCTTACCGTTTGGTTGAACGGAAAACGTCCTTTTTGGTTGAAGACGTTTCCTTTCGATCGCAGTCACCAAGAAGATACAGCTGTGATTCTCAAAAGGCGATGTATTTCTACATGAAAGTCAAAATGAAATCCATTTACCAATAATAATTTCGGTAACTAAAAACATTTCCCTTATGTTAGTTAGCGATACCAATAAATGTGCTTAGGTTTCATAATTTCTCATTACAGGTCCCGCTTACCTTTCAGCTGAACGGAAACTGACTTCCCCTCATTTGAAACTGATTCCCTTCGATCACAGACACCAAAAAGATACAGCTGTGACCCTCAAAAAGCGATGTGGTTCTGCATGAAACAAAGAATATCGTCGTTGGATCGACCTTTGTTATGCAAGAAGAAATATACGTATACGACTGACCAACATGACGTCTAGCTAGACCGGCTGTACAAAGTCACGCGAAGTTCCCGACATTACCTGTGTTGTCAGTAACAAAAATGCTTCTTGATAAGTTTTCCTGCTCATGAGCAGTTACGAACCTACAGCAATACTCTGGAAAGCCACTCCTGCACTGAGGGTGTTTTGAGGCATCGCGTATCGATCACGAGATCGAAAGCACTCATCCGGAAACTGGAATACAATGGGGTAGGTAGCGTCTGAAACCCAGCCTATCACGTCGATCAATCAATCAATCAATCAATCATTTTATTTAGTAATGCAGGTTACATAAAGGCAGCCACAAGGCTGATGTGGACCTACAACGAACTAATAAAATGTGAAACGAAAATAATTTTCGAAG
The DNA here is from genome assembly GCA_019787425.1 of Platygyra sinensis. NCBI lineage: Eukaryota > Metazoa > Cnidaria > Anthozoa > Scleractinia > Merulinidae > Platygyra > Platygyra sinensis. Next base: position 99,847 of record JAHPZR010008252.1, read on the forward strand.
ATAAGGACTACCGCTAGCTATTAAGCTCTTTTCTCTTCCAGTATGTTCGTCCCGGCCTGCTCATAGCTGGCTACGGCGGGGCAGCTAAGGACGTTGGAGCCTGTTCATAGCCCATTGAAAACAGGGAGAGACTGATAGTGCTATGGGTAGGCGAGCAAACTTTAATTGTTGTTAAAGGAGGCACTCCCTCATGTGTGCTATATAGTGGCCGGCCCCAAAGGGTGCGGTTTTTTCAGCCGTTTTGGTCATAAACAGGGTATCGATTGTAGTTGATTTTGCCATTTTGTTCATCTATAGGATTTAGTTTTTGATTTGATATGGGTATGTTTTAAAGAAACCACTTTCTCGTCATTATCGAAGACAAAATCAACAAAAGCCCCTTTCAAATTTTGTTTATGGTAATTTAACATTGGTCCTAAGAAGGAAACTAATTCCGAAATTTGTCTAAAACAGGGTTTTGATTTGACAGTCAGGTCACAGATAGGGTTTCGAATTTATGGTCATGTCATAAATAGGCTAGGGAATATCCCAGATTTTGGTCATAAATAGGATAAGGGTTTTGGGAAGTGGGCCGCACATCCCAGCCCAATTTTGTTTGGGAGTAACCCCCAGGCATGTTTTCTGCAAAAGAAGTCACACTCACGACCTATAAAAACCACAAATTGGCAACGTGTATGATCAAGTAAAATGATGCGCAAAAAAGAGATTTGAAATGAAACAGAGAGTTGTCGACCCCACCCCCAACACAAAAGAAAAAATCTGCCCTGTGATGCCAATTTTCTATGGTTTGCTCTATGTTCAGTTATGAACATAGGCTCAATTACCAAACACAAGAAAGGAGCCCATGCTCTTCTTGGGGAGGAACATAGGCCAGACTTGAGAGAGTGGCAGAAATCAAACCTATTATGAACGCTCTGTACAATAATTTGTGACACTCTGATATCCTTATTGCAGGATAATTTATTCTTCCAACAAGAACATGTATAGTTCTCAGTGTTTATTCTGTCATACTAATATAGCCAATTGTCACAACCTGCCCACGAAAGATTTTTACTTGACCACCTCCCCCAGCCCTCACCCTGGTAGACTCCTCTGCAGTTTTTTTTTGGATGTCTGCATGTCTGATATCCCAAAAACACCCTCCAAAAACCACCCTCGTGGAAATTCCAGTTTGGCTTCTTACTTACCTTTAAAAATATTAATCATAATGTTTACAATCCCCACCCCCTCTTAATTTCAAATGACCTCTCATGGGGTGGGTATGGATATTTTCTGGAACTTCACATTCTTACCTTTAATTGGTCACCCCACACATTTGTGCACAATACGCAAAAAATATCAAACAAATCATCTAATTCTTATTGGTGATGCAGATTGCCATAACATTAATTTTATTTCTGAAAGTGTCTTGGATTGTATTGTACATGGAGTCAGTATCATCCAGGTGATGACAATCTGTATTCTTGCTACATGATCTTCCTACTTGACAATGATGTAAGCAGGAAGAATTAAGAAATTGCTTTCAAAATTCAGCATGGCACAGGATCATTTAAGTCCCCCAGTAATGAACTTCATTTGTACCCATTGCACAGCTTATGACTAATGGATCCATTCTTCCATCATACAAACCAAACACTCCTCCTATCAAGTGAAAATATCATATAATACAGTAAATGAACTTCCAGTTGAAAGTTTGAAATTTGAAGCAAAACAACAGAACTACAGTTGGCACTCCAATTTGCATTAGAGGCCATATGCATGCAGTCTTCCAGATTAGGGGATCTCATTATATCAAAAATATATCAATGATTACACAGTCTGGGCAATTATAAGTCAAAACTGACACTTGATACTTCTGAGAATTGAGTATCGAGTTAAGTCGTGAGTATTGATGCATTTGAAGTGTGACTCCATTCTCAATGCTCAATTTGTGCAAAATTCAACAAACCAAAACATTTATCATTGACCTGTGTTTAATATGAATTAGAAAGAGACTGCAAGAAATACACCAAATTCAAAACAAGACTCAAAATCACTTAATGCAATGAGGAAACACTGCCCATACAGTCATTGTTTCTGAGGGACTGATTATGGAACTCAAGCAAGAAAAGATAAATATTTAAAGCCAAGAGTAATGTTGCTGAGACCATACATTGATTTGCCTGATAACCTCAGTTCCTTGTAGAATTAAGGTAGCATTATCACACTTATTACTTACCAGTGTGAATGTAGAGTATTCTGTGTCCTTTAAATCTCCAGGATTGTTTATCATCTCATGAAGCATCCCTCTTATTGCCTTAATGTTGTATACAGGGTCCACCATTATTCCTGTAGTACTGGAGATCTCTAGAATGTTCTCTGCACATCATAATTGATTAGATTCAGTAATTAGTGCTGAGAGAATGCAGAATGACTGAAAGAGTTTCGAGATTAGCCTTTTGCATGCTGGAACATAGAGTAATGCTGAAGAATACCCTTGCAGGATGGCAACAGAGTGTAACATCTCAAAACAGTGACCTCAACCAGCCAAGCTACACTTGCTTTGTTTAGGATGTCTCACCATCCAGTATGGGCGGGTTTTGTACCAGTTGGCCAGCAATTATCATTTCCTTGTAATGTGTAAGAAGGACACCACATGTTCACACAAAGAAAATAAAATGGATAAAATCGGTGCAGGAGAAAAAAAGCATTTCTAGCTGATGGAAGGGGGAGTAAGGGTTTGTGGTTGATGCAGCGTTTTGCCTTATTTGTGTCGACGGTTCTGCGGTGTACTTTTTATTTTAACTTCGCCCCCCCCCCGGTATTGAAGTTTCAAAACACACTAAGCAAGCCTTTTTGCCAGTTATCTACAACCCTGTTGATCCACGGGAGGGTCACGGAGATTTTCGGTTTAAAAACAAAAATGTGTCTGCGGTGCATGGACAGCTTTCCTTCCTAGAACGGTCGGCATTCCGGTAGTTTTCACCACGCGGGACGTCTAAAGTCGTTTTGGTTTTAAACTACGCGTCCAGGGTCTTGTTTATATAGTGTACAATTTAAAACCCCCTTTTCCTGTGGTTTGCCATCCACGCCTTTTCCAATCCCTGATTACCTCTAATCCCACTGATCTAAACCGTTTTACGCCCAATTGATGGCGTCGACTTCGTAAATTCCCATGCCGGATGTCCTAGGTCATGAATTACAGCTGTGTAGCCTCATGTTCTTCGTTGCTTTGATTCAATGCATGACAATGCAACTGGGGTCATCGAGGTCGCAACTGAAAGCGAAGAGGACGCAGTAATAAAATTGGGTGGCAATCTTCTATGAGAAAGAAAGGAAGGAGAGAATTCAGAAAAACGACTAAATGTTGTTTTTACAGTTGGCCTTCATGTACGTGCGGTTTCGGTATTCAGGAAAAAATCCGATGCAGTTTGCAGTTTTTTGGCATAATTCTGTACAGTTTTGCGGTTTTCGTACCCCCCTTACGTCCCCCTCCTGATGAGTAATAAATTTTGGCACTAAAGCTTAAGGGGATAAGTCTTAGAACCATGAAATCAAATGTTAGAATATAAAAGTGCAGTGTGACATATATGCATGTACATTGTGTACATATTCAAAATGTCACAATAACCAAAATAAAATGAGACAATTACCTAATTCTTCCTGAGAGGATATAGCATATCCTTTTCCCTTGTATCCTTCAATAATATCAATTATATCTTCTGCTTGGACATCTAATCCTCCCATCCTCAGATCCTCATTAATTTTCTCATAAAAATATGCTGCATTATCACACACATTTACAGCATGACACCTACATACACAGGAGACAAAGTAAAGCCTGTCAGGTTTCATGTTACTTATGAATTACAGTGTCAGTTGATTGTCGTGAATAAAACGTTTTGTCTTAGTGTCCATCAGTAACTAGTGTCCTGTGTAGTGATCTGTTTCTGACACACATGTATACACCATAGTGTCTAGTGTCTAGTTCTTAGTGTCTGGTATTTAATTTTTTTTGTCTAATGTTTAGTGACCAATGTCTAGTGGAAAGTTTCTGAAATCTAATGTTCAATCCTCATGTTAAGTGCCAAGGGTCTAATAGTCGATGTCCCAACTGCCTCCTGTTGAGTGGCTGGTTTCTTACATCTTAAGTCAACTTTCTAGAACCCAATGTATCCAGTATCTATTGTCTAGCATTAAGTATGTGAAGTATCCATTGCCAAGTCTCTGGTAAATATACTTAAAAAACAGTCCTAAGAAAGTACGCGCCCTGATTGGTTAAAAATCGTGTTTGTATAACTCGATGGAGACACAGAACTAGCGCGGGCTGTTGACGAAGTGATGACGCGAGCAAAGAGAATTTACATTTTGATATCCAAAGTTAACAAGTTGTTTTCCTTTTTCTCGTCGTGGTGTTTTCTAAAAGAAATAGAAAACATGTACTTCGTGTTTCTATCGAGTTATACAAACACTCGTGAAAGTTTGGGAGAACTCGAAAAAGCTGTGGAAACACTCGCCTGCGCCTCGTGTTCCCACAGCATTTCTCGTTCTCCCAAACTTCCACTCGTGTTTGTATAACTCGATAGAAACACGGTACATGTTTTCTATGTCTTAAATTATACCTAATAAACTAGACATATATACATATAGCTGGTATCCAGTGACTAGGAAGTGGTGTCCTGTGTCTTGTTGCGAATGTCTAATGTCTTCTAGTTTCGTATATCCAATGTCTGTGGTATCCAGTATTCTGGTGTCCTGGTACCCTGGTGTCCAGGGTCTAGTGTCTCATGTCTACTGTGTCTTCTGTCACTTATGTCCAGAAATGCAGGCTAATGAGATTCAATGCTCTTTATGAATAAGCATCACAAAGTGTCATTTTCATATTCATATTGACAGAATTATGCATGTTTTGATGATTTTTTAGAAAAGAGGACACCTTGTGATGCTTATCATAAAGAGCGTGAATCTCATTAACCTGCATTTCTGGACATATTGGTCTTCTGTATACAAAAGCAATAGCATACTTGAGTTTTGATCCTGTCAGGTAGTTAGCGATGGCAATTCCTGCTGCACTTCCCCCACTGCCAACTGTTATTACAATGTCATCAAAATTCTCCAATAGGTTCTGAAACACAAAAAAATCTTTTCAATAATTCTTTTTTTATTGCACAAAAAGGTTTAACACTACAAAACTGTTTTAGCTCCAAGAGGGTCAACCATACACTTTTCCTTACTGAGATCATTGTATAGTTGGGTGAGCTGAGGTTTATGAAGTTCATTCAACCAGGCAGAAGGTCTTCATTTTACCCACAATTTATTGTCATACAATGTTGCAGTGGAGCAGCAGTAGAGTAGATGGGAACTTTGAGGACCATAAGATTTATCGGCATGTAAGTGTCAGAATAAAACAAGATACAAGAAGGTTTCTGGTAGCTTATAACCTTAACATGCTAATATGGATACAACCATAGCCCCACACCTGCCCATTTCCTTACAGAACACTGTACCTCAAATACAAATACATGTAGCCAAGAGACAAGTTTTCAGGACAAAATCATTTAATTATTAGTGACTCCCTAACCATAGCCAATAATGCAACAAGTTTGGCACTGTCTCGTTCAGTGCGATCAGTACATTTCCAAAGCTGCTTGAAAGCCCCACCTTCCAGGTACAACCTCTCCTAGTTAAAAGGCCATGCAAAACCCCTATGTGTACACGTGTATGAAGTTATATACTTTTTTAAGTCAACAGAAATTCCTTATAAATTGTTAATACAGGTCATACTGGTATCTAGATACTTTTAATAAGAGAAACAGTTAAAACTACATTTACTCCTAAAACTATCAATGTGGAAAACAGCTTTTATACACAGTTTACACTACTTGTTTCACCTGGTTCATCATTTCTTCAAATGCTGTTAAGTAACCAAACATTCCCATGTATGAAGAACCCCCTACCTCAATTAGATAGGCAGAGGAACCCTGTTGTTTTCTGAAAGAATAAGAAACTAAATAAAACATACAAAACAATCAGTAGGAACAGCAGAGGAGGATTTAACATTTTATATTAGTTAGCTTTATATACTAATTAAGCTATAATGCCCACTAGGTACAAACTTGGGTAAGCCTTCAGCCTAAGAGCAAAGTATGAAGTTTGATGTTTGAAATGTCTTGAACAATTCTTTATTGTGGAGTAGACTTAACTCATAACAACTACAGTAACTATGAACAGAGTTAACTCATAGAATTGTTTTCACGCTGTCAATATGTAGTCGCACATCGCAGTCAGCGGTCATGACATTTAGTATACTGGTCCCGTATGTAGAGCACATGGCCGGTTAGTTTTTTCTCACTTGCGAAGAGCTCGGCCGCCATTACTGTTGTTCTTGTTCTTTATTCGATGTAATTTCTATGGATTGATGCATTACAGTATTATTCTTGTCATCTCTGCCTACACTCTTTAATTACGACTCTTGTCTTCGTGACATTTATTTCACTTTTAACCTTTTTTTTAAATGAGACTGAATCCAACACCTCTCCGTCTGGTAGTTTCATGGGTTTCATGACTGGATTTAATCTGGCATGATAGTAATATGCATGCTTATAGCGGAGCTCCGGCGGCCCAAAGGGCAGCCAAGCAGAGCCCCATACCCATAGAGGGAAATAAAGGAAACCCATGAATTGATTTTCTCATGCTATCATGGCCAGCGGTAGTTCTCGTGGGCGCGTACGTACGACGACGGCGGCGGCGGCAGTGGTGGAGTCGCGCAACATGGCGGCCATACTCCAAATAATAGGTTGACAGAGACATGCAGCCTTAGTTTACCGTGTACTTTTTTGATATATGACAACGTGTTATGATCAATTGACACATGTCAAATTAAGTTATCCGCTGACCAGTTTCACATGACCATATCGCGGGCTCAAGTTTATAGCTCATCAAGGTCACGTGTTTTATTAAAGTTGACCACTGACCAAGTGCTGGTTTTCGATTGGATCGCGGGCTATGTCAGGTTTACTTGTTGAAAACAGAGCCGGGTTTTCGGAAGCCTGTTAACTCTAATCCAGGTTTAAAAGTAAACCCCATTATAACTGTTTCTTCTCAGCAAATGTTTTTGTTTTGTGTATTGGTTTTGTGATTATTAAACTCAAAATAGAAAGCCAAACAAAACCCACCGCAAAGTTACAAAACTCAAATCAAAATTAATTCAACCTTATCCTGGGTTAGCCTAATCGGGCTACAGGAGCTCCACTTTTAGGGTGACCTAAATCTATTTAGCAAACAGTCCTAAGAAAGCTCGCACGCTGATTGGTTAAAAATCGGGTTTGTATAACTCGATGGAGACACAGAAATAGCGCACTGTTGACGTAGTAATGGCGAGAGCAAAGAGAATTTACATTTTGATATCCAAATTTAACAAGTTGTTTTCCTTTCTCTCGTCATGGTGTTTTCTGAAAGAAATAGAAAACATGTATTTCGTGTTTCTATCGAGTTATACAAACACTCGTGAAAGTTTGGGAGAACTCGAAAAAGCTGTGGAAACACTCGCCTGCGGCTCGTGTTCCCACAGCATTTCTCATTCTCCCAAACTTCCACTCGTGTTTGTATAACTCGATAGAAACACAGTACATGTTTTCTATTTCTTAAATATTATTGTTAAGTAGCTATACTTACAAACAGATAATTTAACTGTTACAGTAGTTATTGCATAGCATTATTAATAACAGTAGTACTTAACTACTAGTTATTTTAAATATGTAAATTTAATCATAAAGTCAATAAGAAAAGCAAGTGAATATGTGCCAGATCTAAATTGTTGTAGTTTCTATTCAGTATTTTTTGTTTTTAGAGAGCCACTAGGGAGAATACTTTTATAGTTATAATAGGTGTCACCCTCTTTAAATAAAGGTTATTATTAAGGATTTCATACAATGTGTTGTAAGGAACTGTTATATTCAGCAAGAAATGTAAGTAAAGTATTGTATTGAAGATAGACTAAGTAGCCTGTAATTGGCAATTACTGAATTTGGCTTTTGAGGATATAAAGAATTCTGCAGATCTAGCCTTCAGCCACAGTGAATAACACCCTCGAAGATCTGCAGAATTCTTCACATCCTACAAAAGCCAAATTCACTAAATATTCATCCGAAATACTGCCCCGCTCTTAAAAGAGTTTTGCCATTTCACTCAGTTTTTCTGCTCACCAAAAATAACACAACCATGTCCCCAGGTTTTCTTGGTCAACAGTCAATCAACCTGCAGTGGGCTGAACTTTTGACCTCATTTTGACGTCATGGTTCAATGTCACAAAATGTTTGACGTCAGTGGTTCAATATGACAAAGTTCTTTCCAAATTTGGTCAACAACAGCTTGTTATGGTGAATTATGCACATGGTTTCAACCAATCAGAAACAGGGAAACATTTTGAATGAATAATAATGCAACTTATTGTATTTTCAGTACATGTAACTGTATTCAGTTTTATATTGCCAGCGTAAGTAACCTACATTGTAAGTAACACAAGTATTGTTCAGTATTATATAAGTAGAACATAGCAATGAGACATGCATTGTAAGTAATGTTTGTAGAATTATGTATATATATTTTTTATTATTAAAAAATTATAAAAATAAAACAGGACAAAATAAAAGATACCAGCCAATTTTAAGACCAAGGGCAGCATTCTCAAGCCCAGGATAAATGGCTGCATGCATGCTACTTACAGCTTTTCTGCCAGCTTTTCCATCATTTGTTTGAGACCTGATTTATACTGAAGTGGTGGAACAACAATAACATGACTTCCAACCATTCTGTTTAAAAGAAGATTCCCTTTACATCCAATGTCTGTAATCTGTATTGTTAATATAGCAATAAGAATACCTTGATCAGAAATTATCAATTTTAATTAACTCATTCACATGGACTTCAATCTGCTGGAAGTCATTGAAGAATTAAAACAACTGTTAAATCATGTTCTTCCCGGTTTTGTAGCAAAGTAGAGAACTTCCCAATCCAAATTTAACTGGCAAAGGCAGTACTCAAAATGTCTTGAGAATTTACTGGTTCATCAAGAGATCTTATGAGATCTACAACAGCCAACAACATGCTGAGATAATTGTTTTTTAAACATTCTGGACAAAATAACTTCCCCCTTTTTCCTCAAATAATTGCTTTTCTTAACTACACAGGCCAGCGCAGAGCTTACTGCACAACATTGAATTCAGGGCTGGGGTCAACCAGGAATGTCACAAACATGGTCATGGCTACTAAATCAATTAATCAAACATCAAAGCTACCTGAATGTTAAATACAGGCTTTGATTACAGTTAGGAGTTAGGAGTCAGGAGACGTGCCTGTTGAGGATTCCGTAGAAACAAGTAACAATTCAAGCCAAGTTGTCTGGCAGCAACTGCAGTGCTTCTACAATGATTGGACTGAATCCCACCACATGTCAAAATTGTGTCGCACTTCTTGTCTAGAGCATCAGCCAATAGAAACTCCAACTTGCGAACCTAAACCAAGTTAAGAATTACTTGGGTGGTAATTGGTATATACTTAACAAGAGATCTGAAAAAAAACTATTTCCTTCATGAAGCAATTGGAGGATATTTTACGGTTGTGCAGCCTATCATCCAAGCTAATGTTGCAATAAATTAATGGCAGTTGTGCAGTAAACAGAATTCACAATATGCACTCAGTCCTTGTTACCCTTATGTGCACACCCTTGTGTGCCTGGGCTAGTGACACAAACATTGTGAACAGAAGGGATGTGCAATGCAATTCCAATGAATCACCTTAATGTATTTTACATACAATGTTGACCAAGTAACAAAGCCAGCCTAAACTTTGCACCTTATTTCCAGACAGAGTGCTCCCTGTCAAGTCATCCCTTTTGATAAACAATGAAAATTCTTTTGGAAGATTTGGAATGTTCCATGGATGGATTGGAGTGTTCCGCTGTGCAAGCTACAAAACAGCAATACCTAAAGTTAGATCAAAATAACTATTATCAGTTAGAGTGGATATTATGTGCAGATTATATACTGATTAAATCATAGAGATATTTTGCTTCCTTCTTGGCAAAATAATACATTTCTTAGTGTTGCTTTTAGCTTATCCTCTGGGAACCTGGGGCAGTTAGTGGTGGCAGGAGAAGTCAAAACGGACGAGAAGAAAGTTTGGGTGAAGGAAAGTCTTTTCTTGACCCTAATTTTTTACTTGTCGGTTTTGACTTTTCCTGTCCCAAGTAACTGCCTGTGGGTCTCCGAGGATGGATTCAGCATGGATTTAAATTTTAGCCACTCAAACAAAAAATGCAGAATGGTCCACCAAGGTGAGATGTTTTCAAGGCACACCAATCAAGAACAAGGTTATGTGTGGTTGAAATACTTGCCACTGATCAGGAAAAGCAATGAGTCCGTGAATGAGACAAGCATGAATATATTAACTCATTCCCAGAGGCCGAGCTTCTTTTGGCATGCACCAAGAATCAATATCTATAGGGGAAAGATCACCTAGCATTCAGTAGTCATGGTGGTTACACTATATGCATGTTTTAAAACAATTATTGAGCTTGAGCTGATGTGTACTGTCAAACAGGAACCAAGATTTTCTGGTTCTGGTCCAATGTGTCACACAATTGGTCACTGCTGACCCAAAATGTGTTGGCTCTGGGGACAAGATTGCTCTATTTTCAGGAGGAAAGGGAGAGCATTCTGAACATGTGCATGTAAGTTATCTTGGACTGTCTTCTCCTACCTGAATTCATTCCCATAAAAGAACAGTGAAAGTACAAGAAACAGAAGGATGCACGCACCATGATTAAGACCTGTGCATCATGACCACTCCTTGTCACATCTCACATGGAAAATACCAATGCTATACAATAATACATCAATCAATTCCAGCAAAGCCCATCACCCCAGGCAACTGTGGGGCATTCGCTGGTGTTGTCAGTCCCGCGGGTGGGGTATTCAAAATTTTATTGTGGCTCAGGGGCTGGGCATTAGCATACCCAGGGCGACCCCCAGGCATTTGCCAAACAAACAAATTATCTCTTGTCATATTTTTTCCAGCTAAAACCCTACACAGTACTGCAAAAGTTCCCACTGTGGAACTTTTGAGGCTGAAGATTCTAAGAGATGCAAAAGCGTGTTTTTAACTCCTAAAAGGTACAATGAGCACCCAAATCCTCCTCAGGCAGGATGTGACCAATCAATGTAATTCAAAACAGGGACCGCAGAGACAATTGAAAAGTGGTAGGTATGAAAAATATAGCCAAGACAACCAAGCATTATGCTGAGTCACTGTTTTGCTATTCAAGTAGTAAACTTCATAAATTATCCATGTCATCTATAGCCTAAATCGCTCCAAGAAAAAAAGTGGTACTGCAGCCCTACCAGTCCCTCCCTCTCCACTTATGTCCAGGATTGAATGCAAGTATTGTTTAACTGGTACTTCATATTTGGTAGAGTTATTTTGACATTTTCATATTACTTCATATTTGACAGAATTGTGCGTGTTTTGGTGACTTTTAACCAATAAGGACACTTTGTGATGCTTATCATAAGGAATTTGAATCTCATTAGCATTCAATCCTGGACATACATGTATCTGTCCCTCTCTGCAGTCCCTAGATAATGAATGGCAGTCAATATCAATCAATACCAATCATAAGAAGGCACCAAGTTAGTTCTTTTTATCTGCATCTCTGAAGCCTATGGCCACAAAGGCAAAACTATTCAAAGTAATTCAAAATAGCGAAGAACATCAAATAAATTTATCATGCATGTAGGCTGTGTAGGGGATTCCTTTAAAAATCCGCTAGGGGAGAAACTTTAAAATTCGATTGGAGATCTGTTTACTTCTGCTGCAGTAAGCTTACTCCTTAAGCTATACTAAGGGCACTTTAAATACCTAACCTTCACAAAGTGCTGTGGAATATTCTTGAGCGAAGAAGCCCATTTTGGAGGCTCGTATTGGTGGAGTTGTGTGAGCATGTTTATGCCTCGAAAAACCTTCCTATTCATTTTCTGAGAAATTTTCCAGTGCCAAATGAAACTTTTTCTTCATGATTATTTCATATTTTGCGGACGACGCCAGCTAATGTAGCCTCGATAGCCTCAAAACTCCAAGCTGCAGACAAGATAATTACTCAGTTGCATCGTTTGCAGCGCGTTTGCAGCCACCATTGACAAAAGTCAGCGGCTTTTCTGGCACATGGTATTCCTTTATGTAAGGAAACATGAAAATTCTCGGGTGAAAAATTGGAACTCAAGAAAATTGATCCTTGATAAATGCTACAACTATAGGAATCGCACATGATCAGCATGGCCTCTCGCCTAGCAACCAAATCATTCATTTACTTTCCATTCCCTTTTTCACAAGCTTTTACGAAGAAAAAGTAATTTTGGCAAACTCCTGTTGAAAAAAAAACATTCGAAAAATTGACTTACATTAGTGGAAAAAAAGTGTATGTAAAAAGCTTACTCGTTAAAAACGAAAACTGACTTACTTGACTTATTTTTCAAGTCTCCTCTGGGAGAATAGGTCCGTGAGGAAAAGAAAGCAACTCAGTGAAAACCTTCAATGAGCAGTTTATCTTTTAAATAGCCGCCAGTACCAGAAAACTTGTTTTCTAGTAAAAGATAAATTGGAAGGTCCTATGTTCCTGCCATCAGTCGTAATTTTCAGATCTCCGAACACCATAAAAATTCCCCGAGACCCTCCAGCAGATGCGGACAGCTATTTCTCCCTTCTAACAACAGCTTGTTCCATTCTTCTCCCAGTGTTACTCGTTTTAATTTAAAACCAAAAGAAACCGAGGCTCTGGGGACGAGAATGGGCATGTTTTAAAGAGGGCAGAGGAGCTGGCAGAGGAGCCAAGATCGTAAACGCGGAGTGGGGATAATGAGAACATGCGCAGTGACGGGTCTGCGGTTCGACACATCACGTTTCTCTCTCTCTCTCTCGTGTTCTTATTCGTTTTTATTAAGATAATAATCATTGTT
>JAHPZR010008254.1:0-2500 GCA_019787425.1 Platygyra sinensis
GTGAAAATCTTTTGAGGATCTTTAAAGATCTTCAAAGATCTTCATTAAGATCTTTGAGGATCCTTATGAGGATCTTAACAAGGATCCTCAAAAATTCTTGCCAAGATCCTTAAGGATCCTCAAAGATCCTTGAGGATCCTCAATTTTCTTGCCAAGATCTTTGAGGATCTTCAAAGATCTTTAAGGATAATTTGCAGATCTTTCCAAGATCTTTAAGGATCCTTCGCGGATCTTACCAAGATCTTCGAGGATCTTCAATGTTCTTACCAAAGATCTTTAAGGGTCCTTTGTGGATCTTGCCAAGATCTTTGAAGATCTTCAAAGATCTTTGACGATCCTTTGCAGATCTTACCAAGATTTTGCCAAGGTCTTTAAGGATCTTCAAAGATCTTTGATGACCCTTTGCAGATCTTATCAAGATCTTTGAGGATCTTCAAGGATCCTTTACTGATCTTGCCAGATCTTGAGGATCCTCAATTTCCTTGCAAAGATCTTTGAGGATCATCAAATACCTTTAAGGATCCTTTGTGGATCTTGCGAAGATCTTTGAGGATCTTAAGGATCCTAACAGTTCCTAAAATAGCTTTAAAATAGCTTTAAAATAGACATAAAACAGGGTTAAATAGCCTTACGATAGCCTTGTAACAGGGTTGAAAATAGCTATAAAATAGGACACATGAGAGCCTCTTTTAGCCATTGAACAATCAGATTTATGAAATTGCAAATGTGCCATATGAAATAAATATAAAGCCAGGTCAAAGGCCCAGAATTATAAAAAGCAGCGACAATAAATGTGACTGTTACAGAAGCAAGAAGAAGCAATGGCAATTTAAACAACATAAGCACCAAAATACAAATTATGACTCGATCACCAACATTAACCTTCCATATTTACAGTCTTGATGAAAATCACCAAGACTTTTTGCCCAGTATCCAAGGGAAGAGCCCACACTAGATTAAAGACCAGCTGAAACATCTTGTTTCTGTTCATGATTTATTTTATTTGCTAAAATCCAAGGGTTTCTTTGTGTCATACAGTTTGAAGCTTTTACTGACATCTTTGTTCAGAATTCAAAGTTTCAAAGCACTCAAGTCAAGACTACTACACTGCATTTTCCATGCAGTCCAACAGATCATAATTGAAATATATAGTGAAAGTGTCATCGCTCATGTTTGTGAATTGCTTTTCACTTAGCTTTTTAACCATGTAGTTCCGTCTACTTCAAGCTTTTCTGCTTCAATAACTGTAGAAAAGATAGGCACACAACAACATGTGATTAAAATCATATCATAAGTTTGTGTTCTCTTTGAACCCTGATGGCAACTGCTCATAAAAGAAAAACGCGTTCAGATCGACCACTATGGCATGCTTTAAACTGTTTTAGGTTTAAGTTACGATTCCAATATAGAGAAGTTCAAACAGACAAGAAGACCCAAGAGAGACAAAGGTAAAACGGACAAGATCGAGTTTAGTGATACATTGTAAATATCATTGGAGTACAGATCATCAAAAAAACCAACTTAACTCTCAATCCAGAAGCCTTATGATTTTTTATACTTACAATCTCTTGTAAAGCCAACAGAATCAGATTTTTGGGCTTTCAAACATCTTTAAAGTCTTCAAACCGTCCTTTCAAACTTCGTTCAGTGACCGTTGAAACGAGCGCCTTTCTCAGAACATTGCATCATGGGTTATAGCAAACTCGTCCCCAGGGTCTTATCAACATTCAAATCCAAGATGGCGGTTCACCGAAAACTCGGCTTTTTACTGAATTTTAAAGATGCGGTACTATCATCACAAAATCATTTCCTTTTTTTCTTCAAGATTTTGACAAGTGTGTTCGCTTAACACCTAACTGGCAAAATTTTGAGCTTTGGTTTTATCCGAAGGCTGTTTATTTGAGTGTAAGTTTTTTGGATGTTCAAGGTCCGCCATTACTCACGTTCAAAACTGACGACAGGACATCAGAGGGTTGGATCTAGAGGAAAAATGACGTCATTTACTCACTAGCTAAGATTCCAGCGTGTAAACGCAATTTATTATGTATGCGAAAACACGGGTTTAAGTCTGAAAAGCCCGAAATTCCCGTGCTGCATATTAATTCAGCCGCGTACACCGCATTGGCATTCTTAAACTAGTGAGTCCTTTGACGTCCTTTTCTCCTCGACCCAGCTCTCTTAAGATTTTAAAGTAGTAATGGCGGGACTAATAAATAAGAAAATTCCAGTTAAAATAACAGTGCCTTTTTAAAATGAGAACTTAAAACTTGGGTCAGTTAGTGTTTAGTTAACATAGTTTTGAAATCCAACAACAAAAAAAAGAATTGGTTTTGGTCGCAGTACCACTTTAAAGGCCTGACACAGGCTGGAAAGTGTTCAGACATCATTTGAAAGGAAAGAGTTTAACTATCCCAAGAAATTACTCTTACAGAGTTTAAAACGTATATACTTGTGAGAAGCATGGAATGCATGGTGCTGTTTATGTAAGAAGTCTCATGTG
>JAHPZR010008254.1:7500-40601 GCA_019787425.1 Platygyra sinensis
CTTTCAAGGTGCATGACCTACTATACCTCATCACGGTTAGTTTTGTTTGCTCCAGGGAGCTACAGCTATAAGCAAGTTTTGACTCATGATATGTGGCACATTCTCCAATTGGAAAACATATTCGACTTGGAAGGTATCACAATGCAACAAGCACTCTGGCTTGATTATTGAGATAGCTAAAAAAGCATAAGAGTCATTAGACTTGTCGTTGTTGTTGTTGTTTTTAATTGTACCACAAGCTCTACAGTATATTCTTTAAGTACATGTATGCTGGTATCACAGCTCAATGATGTCGCATTATTGTAGATTCAGTTAATATCGGAGCAGTCTGGGTGGCGGTACAATTGCTTTCTATTATATTCTTTAATTTAATATTTTGCAAAAATGTATTTTATCTTTAAAGGGTAAGGAAGTCACAAGTGTACTGTATGGAGCAATTGTATCAGTGGCTCTGTACCTTTACTTGATGTATTATGTAACAGATGAAACTCAGAGGCTCACAAACCTTGGATTTGCATGTGTATTTTTCACAGTTGCAATGCAAGCTTCGCCATTGGCAGCAGTGGTATGTATGTTTGTTCGTTAGAACACTCTTGAACTGTATTACAGTATGGCACAGTCATAGAAGAGCAGATAAGACAAAGGAAAAGCACAAAATTTTTGGAGCATACATGTTTTTACTGTGGCAGTATTAGGACACACAGGAGCAGGGCTGGAGATGCCCATGAAGATGACAGTACGAATTACAGCTATGGGTATTCAGGGTTTGACATCTGATCAGCTGTATTAGTAGCCAGTCAAGGCAAGTGATTTCTGAAATTTACGAGCCCGAAACACAACTTTGTAGCCCAGGTCAGTTTCCCTTTCAGGCTCTTTTTGAACCTCCTTTACTTGGCAATAGTGAACAATAGCTCCCATATTCGGCTGTCGGTAACCTGTCGGCCAACTGTCGGCCAACAGGTTACCGACACATTACCGACACACTACCGACAGTCGGCCGACACTGTTAAGTAGAGCACAAATCGACTGAAAAAAGAGTAAAAATAATATAGAGTCAAAAACTTTTCCGGTTGAAAAAAGAAAATAGAAATCTGTCGATTGTACGGATCCAGTAACATTCCTACCTATCTCCTTGATCCTCTTTGAACTGAAAATAGGCTTTTTTACTCCATCTCCTGACTGCACATACCAAAATGTAGTGGTAAATTTAGTACCCATTTCTCATATCTTTGTTTTTACACAAAATAGACTTCGGATTTAACCATTTTGGGGCAACAAATACGCAAAGCTAAAAGTAATTTTCCGATCGCCCTATAGTGCATTGCAAAACTATAGTTAACAGTACTTCATGTATGTCTGAACCAGAAAAACTTTTCAAAATGGCGGATAAATGAGTAGGAACCAATTTGGACAAGTATCGCTAGTCAACGCTAAAACAGTGGACAAAAGCCATACTAGTATCGAAAGTGCTGAGCAAGGTATCGTTATGAAATGACTTAAACTCTTTTTATGTAGTTTAGAAGCAAAAGACAAGTAAATGTTTACGATCATTTTTGTTTGCCCCACCGACAGGTTACCGACACATTACCGACAGGTTGCCAACAGGTCACCGACTGTCGGCCAACAGTCGGCCAACACTTTGGCCTCAAACATAACGCAAACTGTTGGCCGTCTGTCGGCCGTCTGTCGGCCGACTGTTGGCCGACTGTTGGCCGACTGTCGGCCGACAGTTGGCCGACTGTTGGCCGACTGTCGGCCGACTGTCGGCCGACAGTCGGCCGACAGTATATTTTGGGAACTATTCTTCACTATTACCCTTTACTTTGCCCTCATTGCTTCTAGCTTAAAGTTTGTTGTGTAAACTTGCAATCGAAAATGAACCTGAACTATCATACCTTCTGTAAATGTCACAGAACATCTTGCTCAGTGTACCTTAGTTATTCTTAACATGATACTGAAGCCACGATTCCACCAAACTTTCTTTCATGATGGATTACATGTAAATGCTCTTTTCATTTTCTTGCTCTCATACTTCCTGCTTTTTCCTGCCTTTTTGCTTGGCAGCACTGAATTATGATTTGACAGAAATGGCTCCATCTTCTCTTCAATCGCTTCAAGTGCAAGGTGATGTGCACTTGACAGTGGGGGATCCAGACCTTGAGCTAAGGTGGGGCCCGGTTTTGATTACCGGTAGTTGCCCTGCTGGCTTTTCTCCCTTTCTGTCATTTCTTCTTTTATTACCCAAAATAAGGTGTGAGCCGGGCCCCCCGGGTCCCTCCCCTAGATCCGCCATTGGGGGATTGCAAGATGGGTAGGGAGAGAACTGGGGAGTACATTTTCCAGTAAGCATAGAGTTTGGGTTCCAGGGATATTTGCGATTGACATGGCAGACTGAGAAAGATGCCACTGAAAGGTACTTAATATATTCTTTCTTTATTAATATAATATTAATAAAGAAAGAATATATTAAGTACCTTTCAGTGGCATCTTTCTCAGTCTGCCATGTCATAATAATTGTACTTACACAATTTTTAAAGTTTTTTTTGGGTTTCTTTAACAATTATGAACTTAAAAAGAAATAAATATTATTTCTTTAAATTTTTCTACTATCCAGTGGGCTATTAAACATGGCATTTTACTAGCTTGACCTCATTTTTACTTCCTTGGGCTACTGGACTAGCAGAGATGTCGAACCCTGGGTATTCTAAAATGTAAATTTTGATTGGAAAATTTTATTTGGAGGAATGGCCAAACAGCTCCCTGGTAAATTAATAAGCTATGAAAATCTCAATGTAAAATTCCAACCCCGCATGCCAACAAACGCTATACACATTATAACTACCAATTAAATGAAAATGTAGTTTGAGAAGATCTCAGCGCCAAATAAATGAACGAGCTTGAAAGTGAGTGACCAAGGAAACAAACCAACCATCAACTAAAGGAAAAGAAACAAATGGATTACAATGAAACAAGAGACCATCTCAGCTGAGGTTTTATGAAAACATTGCCTGTGTTTAACACATTATTTTTGCAGGCTAAAGTTGTGAGAACCAAGAGCACTGAGTCAATGCCTTTTTTATTTTCCTTCATGATGGTTATTGTGTCTTTTCTATGGCTCTGTTATGGAACAGCTGTTGAAGATGTAAACATCCAGGTAAAAATGCCATACAATTTTAATATCTGCATGTCTTGCATGTACATGTAGTGTCAATTTGTTTTCCATTTGAAGTATATCCTGGGTTGGATCTAGGAGGGGTTCAGGGGTTTGGTAGAATTCCCTAAATTAAAAGAACTGAGGCATTGCTGTGCTCTGACTTACCCTCAGAATGCCAGAAATTCCATATTTTCCAAGGACCTCATTTTTAAAGATTTTATGGGAGAGGATGGGTCCCCGACCTCTTTGCAGGGACTGCCCTGGCAGTCTGTATCTCAAACCCTGACATTAAAATGTAACAACTGGGTTTGATGCATAGGGATTAAACCACCTTGTCAGTACCACACAACATCAGAGACAGTGCCACATTATAAAGTTGTATTTGACTAGCTTAGCACTGAGCTTTTCCTATAGGAAAGTTAGAGCCATATTTACAGTACTCGCGTAAAGAGTTCGGCTTGTGGGTGATAATTCCAGGGTAAAAAAAAACTAGAAACCACTAGTTAGACCTCGGTCAGACTTCTTCAATTTTGTTTAGGATCGGATTGGAGTTAAACATTATAGCTATCAAATTGGTTTGGCACATGTACATTGTATTTACATGCAGCATGCAGCATGCAGCATGCAGCATGCAGCGTGCAGCATGTATCAATAATTCAGGCAATGAGTTAGTGAAATATTTTTGAGCATGAAAGAAACAAGCATCAAATCCAGCATTTGCACAGTGTACCACTGATCTTTGTGTTAGTAGAATTATGACCTGTTTGGCGAGTATAATCTGGTTGTTGTTTTGATTGGCAGGTTCCCAATGCCAGTGGAGTACTTCTGGGTCTCATTCAACTGAGTTTGTTTTGTATATACCCTTCCAAACCTCCCAAGCAGTAACAACAACATGCTATTTTGTGGAACCATAACTTACACTTGTTAAAATTGTGGCTCTGCGTAAAATTCAGCGCACACAATACGCAGGGGAGGACCCTAAATGAAAAGGTCAGGGATGCTCATTGTCTCACTTAGGGGTGTAAATCAAGGATTCTGCTCTCATTCAGGGTGTTCAGGACGAAATGTAACCATTTGTGGCTGTCAAGGTATCTTTTAGGGTGTCATCAAAGAGATAATAGTTAAAAAAGGCTCTAATTTTCGTTTTCAGGCTTGATTGTATAGTCTGGTGAGCTAGCGCGAGCTCCTTTTCTGAAAAGCAGTCGATTATCAAGCCTATTCTGTTTTTCAAGTGGTATTTTTGAGGGGTGAAATAAATCTCGAGTCACGCCCTGGTCTCTTTTAGGTGTTTAATTCAACTTTTCTGACGGGCATCCCCGGTGTTTTCATATGGGTGTTTCCCCTTGGACGCAATAATACGTACGTGTTGGTGAGGGTAATTTTAGATGTGGCGTACATTGGTGGAGAGGACTTTTAGAAAGTCTTCAAGTTTTGTAAAAGAAATGTCAATTCTCAGCTGGAGATGAGAAATAACTTAGTTTCGTGGTGGGAAATTTATTCTAGCGATGTTTCCGGTACCGTTGTTCCAATACTGCACATATTTGTATTCTGAGGAAAGCACAGTGACATTCAGTAAAATGGCTAAACTTTATTTATCGTTTGAGTTGAAGTAGTTGGTAATGAGGTTCTTGGATAGCAGGGCAATGCTCAATGTATGAAGAGGGTTTCAGTGTTGTATCTCAAAATAAGATATATTTATTCAGGCGCAATTACCAGTAAAAATAATTTGTAGGTCCAGACTGAAATGTTACACTCGCTTGTAATCAAGGGTGCCTTTTTAAAATGCATTATTTTAACTCACGGAAAGCATTGTGGTATGTGTTGTATTAATATACTTGATGCGATATTTTGCTCGTCAGAGTAATTCTCCATGCATTGTTACCTTATCCTCTTCAAGTCTGGTCATCGATGCACCAATCCCACAACAAAGTTGTGGTGTGTGTCCGGCCTTGAGTCTACTCCTGAGGTCTTTCTGCTTTGGAACTGCCGCACGTGCTAGATGTATTGCCTACAGTACAACGTTTGAGGGCTAGACGAACAATGCAACTTAAAAATGGCAACATTGTGCTGTCCAGTCAGTCTGTCCGCCCGTTAGACTGTAGTTCGTTCATCAATCCGTCCGTCATGCAGTGAGTCAGTCAGTCGGTCTATCCGTTCGTCCATCTGTCAGTCAGTCAATGGGTCCGGCGACCCTCCATCAGTCAGTCAATAAAATCAGCCACTCAGTCAGTCCACTGTTAGTCGGTCAGTCCGTCCGTTCGTCCGTTACAATTAAAATCCGAAGAATTGTTGTTGATCTTCGAAGAAAAGGTTATGTCACGGGAGATTTGACTTTGAAGCCAAACCAGAATTTCTGTTAAATTTTCGTAGGATAAGAGATCCTCTGAGAAAAAGAAAAACCTTGGTTGGGCCTTAGTCGTCAAATACATTTTTACTGCGCATGCGCAAATCAACTGAACTCAGTAAGCTACGTTTTACTCTAACACTCGGTTTCAGAGGCAAAAGACTGTTCAAATGAACTTGACTTACCGTGTAGCCTGCAGACGTTTCATTACCCTTTATATTGCATCGGAAACGTACTCAAGGAAAATGAGGTGCCCTCCCGCGGGCTTTCACGTTGTCAAATGAAAGCTCTAATCATTTAATATCCCTCTCTTTAGAGTACAGATAGCGCGCAAAACGATAAAAAATGTACTCAGGAAAACCGGCTTAACAGGTTTGTGGTGACCACGCGAGAACGACTGCAACGATCAAGTTAGGATTTCGAAAAAGGAAAATGTTTGATTGTAAACTTAATATGGTTTTGTAATGTCAAGTAGCTCTTTACAGTTTATTACTACTTTTTTTTACAGCACGATTCGTGAAAACGTGAAGTAACATTACGTGTTCTAAAAAGTACACTGACAGAATACTTAAGCATTAATAAATAATCAAAGGCATTAAAACACGCTTGATTAAAAACGGAACCTTGCCAAGGCCGGATTTCAAGACAAACTGCGTTTTTGCGATATCACCAAGACAGTCTGAGTATGTCTTGCCATTTCGCGGTTTTATTAAATTGCGCAAATTGTGTGCAAAATAAATTGATAAGGTGAATACTTGTAAGAACGATGATTTGTGATATAAATTTTAAGTGCAACTACTTGGAATAACATTAGAACATGTGCCTGATCAACATGAAGAGAGAAAAATATTTCGTTCGGACAAACTTGGCGAGGAAGGATGAAACAGTTTTTTTCTTTCTACTAACCGAATTTGAATATTCCATCTTACCGCGAAATGCACCCCAATACATAGACCGCCCATTGTTCTTCTCCAACGTAATATTCTCTAGTTTACTTTTACTTAGATCTGTATTACTTTAATTCCTGGTGTGTTATGAAAGGCTGAGAAAGACAAAAAACATGGTTAATTAAAAATCTAAGGAATGGTTTTGGCCATGCATAATACATCAGGTATTGAAAAGTGACTGTGGAAAAATGAAATGTGATAAGAATGCAGATTAAAAGGTTTTCCATTATACTCTTGCCGCAATCAGCGACTTTTATTTAAATAACAATTAGTGAAGCTTCATAATGCATTGAACCTTCTTCAAGTCACGGATTGTCTGTGAAAACCACCTTAACACCAAAGGTAACTTTAATATTTATCCATACGAAGAACGTTTTAATTAACTCGAGTTTTATAAAAAGTAGCGGCGATTCTACTGTTTGAAATGCTATATAACGGAGTGATGTTTGTATATATATCAGACGGTTTGTCCTGAAACCCAATCAGTTTGGGTGTCGATATTTAGAAGTCAACTTTGCTTTACTGGATATTATTTAGCTATGTAATTTCACTGACTTTAAAAAAATAGTTTTCATTCGCTGGCGGTTAAAACTAGCAATATCATTGATTTGTGTCGGGAATGCGGGCTATCAAACGTGAAATAATTCCATAACGGGAAATTTGATTTACATAAATAAGGTTTCTCGACGTTATCCGCATTGAATAGATGTATGAAACTCTTCACTCTGGGCGTCCACTGTAATCGGCGCGGTATATCTTTTAAATGGTTCAACACTCTATTTCGTCTGCCCCCAGGGGACTCTATATCGGATTGGTCCTCCCAACTGCTTTTCCGCAGTTTCGCAGGAAAATATATTTTCATATCATATTTCATGCTTCATTTTAAACGTGAGACCCAAAATCAATTGCTTATCTCTTTGTAACATTGTCGATAATCGCTGAAAGATTCAAAATTTTACCGGGATAGCAATTTCATTAGTGTTTACTGCTGTCTTTAAGTCTAATTTGAGGAACTGTAATGATCCACTTTCATCCTTGTAATGCTGTGCACCTTTTGGAACCGTCCCTCAAAATATTTGTTCTATTCCACTCTGTGCAATTTTGTCAGTTGGCAATACAGCTAGAAATTAGACGATAGAGAGAACGTTACATAGTCGTTGCAGAATTCTTGCCAATTTGAAGCGCAGCGAGGGGTAGAGGCAGTTGTGGGACCCAGTCTATCTCGTGACAACTTTGTATGATCGTTGTTTCGTCCGTCTGTAACTCTTCTCACGATGTTTACTGTGGATAATTTTTATTTTTCAGACGAGTAACTCGTTCGTCAACCACGATGCTAAGATAGCTAGATAAAAGTGATTTCTCGCTTCGAAACCGTCGGAATAACACTTCAAAGCCGTTCAATATGCATGGCAAGAGCACTCACTCGATGCATATTTAATCCATTTTCACCAGTGTTGAGATTTCAGCTAAATCTTCCGGCTTCTTGGCATTTTGTTGAAACAAACTTTCTGGTGTTTTAGTAAATGTGTTTTCATTCCCCTTTGTTGATTGACACCTGCTTGCACCAGAACTAGCAATGAAGGACAAAGACAAGGTCGAATTGCTCTTTAATTACTATCTCAACCTATCGGTGCACTTAATCACAGCGGAAATCAATAGTTCATCTCCACAAGCTGTTTACCCACTGTCCATATGATGCTGCAGTTTTATTGTTTGTTCATGTATTTTAGTCCGAAATTTCCATTTGCGCCGAGATTCTAAGCTTTCAGAGAAAAGACAGTTCAATGGGGATTTTTCAATTATAGACATTTCCTTCAGTTAACAATCGATAGAATCAACAGCTTTAAATATCCGGTAAAAGGCTTTTTGATATAGTTCAACTGTACTGTCGTGAGCTTGTCATCAGAAGACACTACACCTGCGGTTTTGGTCCGACTTCATTTCGTCTAGCTGCTTGCGAAAACCAAGAGTCTTTAAACCCGAGCAGTGAACGACAAACAGCGAACAAATTGCCATCCCGGAGCACAGCGCCAAGGTAAATCAAACTTTCATTTGTACAAGGTGCTAAATATTATTTGGTAATTTCATTTTTTGGAAGAATTGTTTAAATAGGCAGTAATGAAACAAGATGCGACTTGTACTGAACGAATCCGAAGCGTTAACACTGCGTATTCCGGTAGAGTATTTTATTATCTTATTTCTCGCCGTTTGATTCCTCTTTTTTTACAACCTTAAAAAACAAACAACTTTTTTGACTGAAAACGTCCTAGATGCATTATTCAAAAATCACGAGTTAAATAAAAAAAGACATGTTTATCGCTGTATGTTGTTACTTTCTAGATCCCGTCAAATGATTGCGCCTTTTTTTCTCCTATAGTCTATTTTTTAGTTTAAGCTTTAATTTCTTTACTGGGAATTGATCTCAAGCAATCGACCAGATCTTTTATTCTCGAAATGACAAGAAATATTGACGTTTTGGAAAGGGGTTTGATTACATGTAGATTTGCCCACTAACTTAGAGGAGGTCTGTCCTATATAAACGCCAAATGCTAGTGCAATTCATAATTTATAGTCCACTTAAATGACAGAATACAGTGCAAAATGAGGCTCAAAACTACCTCAAATATCCCATGATATTTGTATGAATCTGACGACACGAAAAGCGAAATACAGTAAGTCTAGTTTGTGGGAAAGAAAAACATTGCGTATCAAATACTCTCTATCAAATGACTTATTGTTTAGTTCGCTAATAATTTTTCTCCGTGGATTTTTCGCCCTTGATTTGCCCTGTTATCCCGCAAAAATACAGAAAGGCTTGTTAAAATATATTGATACTTAGGAACTATTTAACATTTTAGATCTGACACTTTAGCAGTTTATTTGGACTACGGTGACAAATTTGCATTCAAGCACCTCCTTCGTAGGTTATCATAACAGAGAACTGTCGACCATCACTGAAATCATGAACAGTCAAAATACACGATATAAGTACTTTAAAATCCGGTTCAAGTCACTGAGCTCTGTGGTGTCTGCTGTTTAAAGAAAGCATACGGAAAATGAGTCAATTTATCAATGAAATCTTATGATCTGTCATTCAGTATGATGTTAATGTAATACACGGCTTGCTTTAAACTCGACTCATGAGCGACAGGGTTCGGACGGGGAGGTATCATTTAACGATTATTGGACGAGGTTGAGCAAAATATCGATTTGTCAGTGGCGAACAGATCAAGTAATTGATCTGCGAGACCACCAAAGTTTGCGAGACCACCAAAATACAGCAAATAATTGATCTGCGAGACCACCAAGTTTGTTTTCATATTTTAATCACTTCCTGGAAGCTCAGCAAAGCGATCTGCCAAATTTTTCTCGGGGACGTGGTTTCAATTACGCATGAGCAGAATATTATTTGCAGCAAAACACGTTCAGGGCCCCGTCCACACTAATCCGTTTTCAAACGAAAACGGATCTGTTTTGCTCCGTTTTCAAAAAGATTTGCGTCCACACTTATCGTTTTCGTATTGTTTTCGCCCGTCCACACTACAACGCCGTACTTGTTTTGAAAACGCTTTTATACCCTCAGTGCGCATGCTCAAGTGAACTCGACACATGCGCATTTCAATATATCGGCCCACCAAATTGGCGCTATTCTTGATTCTGTCCGTGCCCTCTGTCCGCCATTTTGGATACTCACGGTCGAGTGGTCTGGCGCCCGGTCGTGTCTATTTTGATGACGTCACCGTTTTCAGATAGCATCGTTTTCTCCGTCCACACTAGAAAACAGCGTTTTCTAAAAGCATCGTTTTCAAATCGCTCCACTCTGGCGTTTTCGAATGGCTCCGTTTTCGGTGATCGTTTTCGGCGTTGTAGTGTGGATGATAGCCGTATGCGAAGCAAAACAGATCCGTTTTCGTTTGAAAACGGATTAATGTGGACGGGGCTTTAGACGCTACGGTATTACGCATGAGCAGACCATTTTTGT
Source organism: Platygyra sinensis (assembly GCA_019787425.1). Classification (NCBI taxonomy): domain Eukaryota; kingdom Metazoa; phylum Cnidaria; class Anthozoa; order Scleractinia; family Merulinidae; genus Platygyra; species Platygyra sinensis. The sequence goes on from JAHPZR010008254.1 coordinate 17,928, forward strand.
AGGCAGTGCCGTAGGCAGTTATTTGCAGGTCCGTGGTGTCGTGGGATCTCGGCCAATGGAAAGAAAGAAAAAAGTGCATCGAATGATAATATCACTTAATTGTTTTCCAGTTGTCAGTGGTGAAGCAGTACTTCTAATGATTAGTCACCTAGAATATTTATTGGTTAAAAGAATCAACAATTTATCCGTTTTTAGCAAGCATATAGAAAAAATTTCAGTTGTAGCTAGTTGTCAGTCATTAAGCTATTGTTGCCCGGTCTGTTTTAACAGACTTTTAAGAGGGATCTTTCAAGTTTTTCGGTTTAAAGGTTTTGGTGAATTTTTTTTGTTAGATCGGTTTTCGTTTTTTGCGTTTTTTTTTTCGGGTTTTTCCTTCTCCAGCATTCGGTGTTCAGTTATTGGAAAAGAAATCAATTTGGTGATATTCACTTGCCTGCTTCCTAGGAAATGACTTTCGCTGCAGTATCAAGCTTGCAAGTTGGAAGTAAGTCTTTTTTTTTTTGTTGGTTTTGAGCCATTTTTGTATGTAGGGGTTTTTCGATCAGTTTTCAAAGCCATTTTTACCGGCTTTCCGCCTGTAGCAGCATTCCTAATAATAGTACTGCGTCAGTAAGAAAAAGAGAAGACAATTAATTTGCCACTTAGCTGTCAGCTTTTGGCCTTCAGTAATAACTGCATGCCAATTACGTATTTAGTAAGGATATTGATCTAAATTGTGAAAAAAATTCAAATTGTAGAATTGTTTAAATTAAGTTCTCAGTTGAAATGACGGCCGTTTGATTGTAATGCGGATCGAGGGTTTGCTCACCGATGCAAACGTCTGGGCAATTTGTCAGCTGTAGCAAACAAGAGTAAATTTACTGTGTTCTTGAAGGGACCCAAGTTTGACATGCAACTGTAATGCAAATAAGAAATAATATCGCAGTGCAAAAATATGCTGAAAACTAATATGAGTAAAATGAAATAATTGCACTTACAGTCTGTGTGGTAAAAAGCAATCCATAATTTACTAGTTGTAAAGTCTGATAAGATCTTAGCCACAACAACTTAAAAGTTACACCGTGAAAGATCACTGCAGGTTATTGATTTTTAAAAGTGAAATATCAATTTACGTTCCTCTCCCTAAAGGATTGCGTCAGTGGCATACATGGAAACCGAGGTAGATAGCAAAAACGAATTCTATAGAAAAAAAAATAGGGAGTTTAAGAAGCTACTACGGCGACACCGAAGACAGCGTCGATTAAAAAATGAATTTATGTTTTACCTAAGAATCCCGGGATACTCTCAAGTCATTTACTTTGTTTATCACTGTCAATTAAAGCTATCGCGAAACTGAATCTAGGACACCGCAATAAATTTGAAAGAGAATTTTAAAGAATATAATTAGCCGTCTTAGATCACGTTCTTCACTCAACGCAGAATTGGTCATTTCACGTTGTTGTCTAGCAGAGGACGCCGGCAAAGAAATGCACACAGATTTATAACGCACGTGCACAGCTATTGTTGTGCTCATTAAACCTTTTGTTAGGCGACTTTCCCGTTGCCGTCGTTGTTTTCTTAAACTCCTTATTATAAATGATGACGGCAGCAAGTTTCTCCTCCTAATAGACCTTTCCCGCATTCCAGCAAACAATGGCACCGAGTCGAGGTTGGGGTGGACAAAAATACAGTAAATGTATGAAAATGTCCACCCCAACCTCGCTCTGGTGCTATTGTTCGTACGCACTGAAGTGGAATGCGGGAAAGGTCTATTCAAAGCGTGGATACAAAAAAAACATACGTACATCATTTATTACTGAGAAGCATATCACCTATATGCTTCTGTTTATTATGATATTTACGTTGCGCCATATGATAAACAAAAAGATCAAGTTCTGATGAAGTGTCGGATCCTTAGCAAACAACAGTTTATTTCACACTCAACTGTTTGCATCCTTTCAGAATGGTGGAAGAACTGAAAGCGAGTCTTTCTGCTGTAGGGTTGCAAGCCCTTTCAATTATCGAGTACCCTGACAGTCGCCTCCTGCAGTTTTGCTTTTAGCTGTAAATGTCCACCTAATGGGAAATACCTATCAAAATGGCAGTTATTAAAAACAGCTCTCGGCTAGATTGCCTTGTTAAAATTAAAGGTGTCATTGTCGGCTCTTTTTGGCTCTTGTTAGCACTTCAGTTACGGCTTTGTTCATTAAGAATTAATGATCGGTTTGCCTTCATGCTTTACAATTTTGACTTAACTCTCATTAAGTTGCGCTTTTATTAATTTGCCGAAAGTGGAACAGAGGGGATACCGACTCTCATGGTGTATTTTTGCAGTGATTGTCTCTTGTGCACATATTGTTTGTTTGAATGAAATTTCCTTTTCCTCAAGCAAGCATCAGAACTAAATGACAATACTGCCACTCTTTCTATGATCATCTTTCTCACTAATTCTTTTCTCGACTTCAAACTTGTACTTTGTGTCTTTTGAACATTTTAATTAACGAGACGACAATGAAGCAATTTTTCCAATATAAAATTACTTTCGCCTAACTTACGCTATAAAACAAAAATGGAAAAAAATAATATTTAGTCTTCAGTACACGTGAATATCATAGTGCAGCGGAACATGGAGCAACTGACCACACAACTACTGGTAAAGAAAAGTCTCTGAAGATAATATTTCATGAACATATACATGTATTTTGAGTCAGCTTGACGAGAAATCTCTGAACCTTGAAAAACCTGATATAACAAGCTCCAGCTGGCGCAAGTGAATCGAACAAAGAACAAAAGTGTATTCAAATACCATACACAACTGTTTTAACCGGCAGAGTCGAGATATTATGATATTCAGATTAAGCTGTTGGCTCGGTTCTTGCGTACTTTCATTTGAGGTTGGTTAAATGTTCCGTGAACTTCGTGTTAAGATGTTGTAAATCTGTATATTCACCGTGCGTTTAAAAATTTTAGGGGCCTGTTAGGCGGCAAAGCTTACTTCGGTGACAGCCCTGTCTCAACTAAGGCCGCATATACACACGACGCCTGAGGAATTTGAAAACTCAGTTTTATTTCTACTTTTGGGCCCGCTATCGTCCACTCTAATCCGGCACGAAAACGGAGCTTTTGGAAAACGCTTTAAAAACCAGAGGAATTTGAAAACACTGGCTTTTCATTTTCGAGTGGAAAGAGAACATTTTGAAAACGGAGCCGTTTTCGAAAACACGATGTAGTCACGATAATCACGTGATTTCTGAGACCGAGTTTTCCTCAAACACAATTCCAAAATGACCAGGGATTGTTGCGTTTTGAAATAATTCCTCCGGGTAGTGTGTACGGGGCCCGCTTGCTAAAAGATCTCTCCGTGATGTGATCATGATTTGGCCACGCAATGTTTTGGCGGATCTATTACTTCAGCGCCATCGATTATTCATTGTGTTTAATTAAAACTCTGTGTGTTACTAAGAGTTTTTATTTATATTCTTCTTTGCACATGGACGAAGGTTTAAAAAGTGGGATTCAATACAAAACGATACCACTAGGATGGCGTTCCAGCGAAACTGTACACCGACTGCAGTAACAAATGCTTCCTCTGGAGTTAACAGATCAGGATACCCTAACATAGCCGGGATTTTCTTTTTGGTTTTAATGGCAGTTTCTATAGTCATTATTAACTGCTTCGTTGTATTCCTGGTGTGGAAAAAGAAAGTACTTCGTTCGCCAGCCAATATTTGTCTGACGAGTCTTGCCTGTTTAGATGTTCTGTCAGGATCTTGCGCGATCCCATTGGTGATTGCGTGCACGGTGCTGGAGAGAGATTACATGCACGTTGGGTGGCGGTGCCTTAGTATGGATCTTATGAGCAGAATGCTGTCCATCTCAGCTATTCTACACTTATTGGTCATTGCTGTGGAAAGATACGTCGTTATCGTACGCCACGTGAGGCCAGATAACTTCCTCAGCTTGAAGAAATACGTTGTCATTGTGTCAGCAGTTTGGTTTATTCCGTCATGCGCCTCACTTATTCAGCTCTCGTTGCTCAAAGATGGCGTGCCTCACTTGGTTTTGATCTCGCAAAGAGAGATCATTTACGACATTGTATGCATCTTCGGATTCGTTTGTGTTCCTCTGTTAATCATCATAGTCGCTTACGCCAAAGTCTTCTGTGTTCTGAGAAGGCACACCAAAGAAATTGAAAAGCAAACAATGCTTTTTGCGTCATATTCCAGACAACAAAGGCACAAGCACAAGGAGAAACGAGCAACTCTGATCTATGTATCAATGATAGGTTTTTATATTCTAGGATGGTTTCCTTACTTTCTCATATCTTTGTCAATTGACTTGGGAGGAGGGCAAATGATCGCTAAAATTCCCCCCTGGGTCAACACGGCCTTTATGTTTTGTCGATTTTCAAGCTCGTTGGTAGACCCAATTTTGTATACATTTTTCAAACAAGATTTCAAGGAAGCGATTTGTTCCATTAGAAGAGGATTGAGGTATCAGTCTAGTGACACTGAGCCAAGGGGGTCTTCCAATGATAATTCAATCCAGCTGAGATGTATGAGAAACTCAGCTACATCTATGGTTGAAACTTAGCGTTAATAAGAAAAACTAAATGCGATGATAGAGGACTGAACTCAGCCAGGGTGGGTTTGGTAATTCAATCCGTGTACGAATGGTTCAAATTTCTCTTTGAACTGGGCGAGTAAAAACTGCTAGTCACATATTTCTGAAACCCTGAACGTTTATTTCTGACGTTGATTGCTACTTTCCATAAATAGACGTGACATTTGAAAACAGAATTATAATAATACAAACAGGGGAATTTTAAAAACTTTACAACTTAAAATATCTAATTAAATAGCATTTTATAAATTCTTTGCAATATGCACATAGTGAATTTCAGTCCCGAGCTTAAAAATACAAATTCACTTTAATTAAATATCGAAAAACCGACGCTTATTTAATGTTAACTGATAGATTAAGACGATATTTCTAGCATTCGTAATAAAAACTGGAAAAAAGAACACAAAAAGACTTATTCATTTTATTCAGATAGTAACTCGAGGTACTTCTTCGTCTTCTTTTTGAGCCTGCAGTAACAATTAAAGAGATCAGCAGCCTGCCTGCAGAACTTTCTTCTTACCAAGTCAAAAAAGACGTTAATTCGGTTTTGCGATGTTGAAAGGAAAATCAAACAACTGCAGACAGGCTAAGAAATAACTAAACCTGAGATAAAGAGATACTGCTTAATCATTGAAATGTTTCTATACTCGCGACATTACACATTACACATTACACATTACACAGTACACTTATACACTCTTTTACACTATTTTCGATTTGAATATTTTAAGGATTACTTAAATAGAAACTATATATAGGAAAACTCGGACAACGAAATATTGCTTATTGCTTTTGCAAACACGGTTTCCCTGTTGAACTTAAATATTTCAACGAGATTCATTTTGAAATTTATTTTTATTGCCCAGGTGATCACCTCAGCAACTGTCTGAAGCAAATTAAATTATTAACGAAATTGTTAAGTCCGGACCAAATAGAAACGACTTATAAACACTCAGAGTTTTCAGAAACTCTCAGTAAACGTGGGCCAATTGAGAGAGGGTTCGACGAGTATGAAGAAAGATTCGGGCAAGTTCAAATTTGATGGGAGCATATAAGAATCGTCAGGAATGCATGGGAATTGATCAGGTCAAACGATACCGCCAATTCAATTCAATTCTCTTGTCAACATTCGTTTCCATTTGGCCTGGGTTTAAACATAACTACCTCCTAAGCCTTTGTTTCAAGGTAATAGTAGCCTACGTCTTTTACTATGTCACAGTTGTAGTTTTAAATGGCCTGCCCGTTGAGAGCTCTGGGATCCCCGGTGTCTTCGTGAACACGCGGTTCGTCCCAGATCCTCTCTACGGCCTGAGGTGGCTTGAAAATGAAACTAATTTTTGGACAGGGTTGCATGGTAGGTACGAAAATGGCCGGACGTCGAAAGAAGAATAAGAATCTATATCTCAATCAGTGTCTTCTGAGTTATGATGTCTTCCGGAACACGTGAATTGTCCCAGATTCCGCTCGTCTTTCTTGAGGCGCTCTCAGTCAACGAAGGAACTGGAACACAAGAGCCGCTTGTGATACGTACGTGTGACTTTTGTGATTCTCGCCATAGCTCGTCATGTTAACTAATAAGATTTCTTTCTCTCTGGTCTGCGGCTTCGTAACAAAAACGTTGGACTCGCAAACGACTGACTGCGATCTCCATCAATGAACAGCAAGCTGACTACCAAGCGAAACCTGTTTCGTCTGTCGGCGTCCACGGTAGAAAGCTTGTAAACTGGCGTGCCTTGAGTAGACATGTAAACTGAATCGAGATCCACAGACAGGTATTGCTGACAACAAAGAAAAGAAATTCACGTTAATGGCTTTTTACATTTTTTCAAATTTGAAGTTCAAAAATTCAAGGTAATGTCTATTAGCCTACGTTTCTATATTTTATGAAATCAATCGAATGATCGATCGCCTGAAAATTAATTGAACCAATAACAATTCTGGTTTTAGAAGCTTCTTGGGGTACTTTAAGGGGCAGGGTGGGGGTGATTGTGGAAGTGGGCAGCGTCCATTTTCCTTCCCAGGGCTTGTCTCTTTCTCTGCCATTTTCTGAGAAAAAGGCCCTGGGAACGAGGTTGGGGCTATGTGGTTATCAGGGGAGGTGATAGTAGAAGTAATGACGAATAAAAATTCTGTGGTGAGGTGTGAATGTGTATAATGGTGCAGCAATTTCGTCCTATCATATCAAGCATTGCTCTATGATTTTTACCTTGTTACCAACTTGCGCCCCCATTTTCACCTTCAGCGGCACTCTACCCGTGACGTCACCACTGAGAGCAGCTGCCATCGGCGCTCGCTCTACAAGAACGTCAATTTTTGTGATTTGTGCGTCTGCCGTCACCACCATTCGAACCTTTCCTTCGGCTAACCTCTGCCTTGACTGACGGTTTACACGACTCTGTACTTTTTCATACTCCTACGGACAGAAATTGAAGGCAAGGGTTACACGACGGTTTTTCAGTGGGTATAAAAGCACCCTTTTGTGCTTGTCAGGTATGATGATTAGTATCCATAAAAGAGAAGGGGAGGGTGAAAACCTTCTCGATCCGTTTGGATCTTTTCCCGCACGAGAATCGGGGATGGACCCCAGACTCCTCGTGGGAGTCGACATTCTTCTAAATTGCACAGTAGCACAACTTAGAAATGCAATGCCATGAATTAATGAAGGAGCACACAACCTCTGTGTAAAGCATTTCCTTTTATAAATAAAAATCCACGATGACTATTTTTCTTTTTGAGTTTTCTTTGCCGCAAGGGTGTGGCTTGTTGAGCGATTGTCATATATAAAACGGTCTTTTTGTGTATTGACCGAGGTCTGGAATAGAAGAGTCACTCTTCACTGGCTTATGCGATCCTGCCAGGTTACGTCAGTTATAGATAGGCAAACCACCGATACCAGAGGGAGCTTAGGGATCTTTGAATTTTACCTCCTCGCTACTCACCTTTTTTAAGCCCAGAAAATGAACTTTAACTTTTGGTTGTGTGATGACGCATGGCATGGGACATTTCACCTTGCTAGGGAACAAGAACTCTTCTGAGTCTTGCTTGATGTACAGGGGCCTGTCCAGCACTTCGTCCCGATCCACTTCAAGTTTTGGTTTCTTTAATGGAAAGCTTGGAAAATCTTTTGAATAATCACCGTCCCACTCAGGTTCTAAGGTAAGAGCGAAATAAAAGAACAAAAGGTATTAAATTATCGATGGCAAGTAGGTTCTATGTGTTTTACTTGTTCGGGTTTGCTGAGATTGCACTGCACAATATAGACGGTTTCTTAGAATTTTTTTATCTTTTAGTCTGTAGCAAAATCTACTCGAAGATGGGGCGAAGATAAAGCGGGAAGAAAGAGAGAGAAGAGAGTGCAAGATGGAGAAAGAGAAGATGGGACACCCTAGCCTTCACCCCATTCCCCCTCGGCCACTTCTCTCTCAGCCAGTACCTTCCAGGTCAGCCCTTCCACAGGCTACGTATTTTTAAACTGGCTGAGCCATGTTGACAGCTGGGCGAACCCACGCTTTGTGGTTGTAGATAATAATATTAAAAGCCATAATTAGATTATTAGCCGTAAAAAAGGATCTTGATGAACAGGCTTGTTGCCATGATACATATCCATTTTGTTATTTCTGGAACAAGTCGCATGTGGCACCCGCCATACTTCCGCGAGGACACCACACGGCGAGAAAGAAAAGTTGGCGAGATCCGAAATTACTTTCATTGATGAAAATATTCATGATATCGGTAATGTGGGCTACACTGGTATTCAAAAACCGTACAAATTTTCAGGTCGACCAATAAACTGAGCGAACGTGCTCGACAGGAGAAGCGGACTAACGGAAGAACATTTTTAAAACTATCTATTTGTAGAGAGTGTTACGGTTGACCCCAAGCTTAAACGACGTGCTCAGGTAGGTTACATCCGTTTACAGTGCGAGGGAGGACATGAAGGAATCCTCAAGAACATTCCTGGAGCCCCAAGCCTTTTGATAGCGTTAAAAATATATCTTTTGAAATGTTCGGCAATCTTCCCTTTTGGTGGTCCAAAGTTTTCGATAATCACATCTGATTGGCGGATCCATTAGAAGTACGCATATCCACAGTCTACTTTATTGTAAGCAGTTTACTTTCGAAATCTCTACACTAAGAGCTCTACTAATCCAAACACTCTTTGTGGAAATAAACTAGCTATCAGTGTCGCGGTTATCCCTATAATTATAAGATTAATTTTTCGGATCAGCCACGTTCTGATTATTATTGTATGGAAGTTCGCCACTTTACGTGGGTTTGTAAGAATACTTCCGTATAATATTCTAGCCTGAAACCTTTTCTACTGCTCATTTCATTAAACAACCAGTTTTGATAGACCAGTCTTTTTACTCAGTTATGTCTGCTCAGGGAATTGACAACGAGACAGAGGTATATCGTCTGATAACCACTCTGTGAGGTTACCCTGCTTTGGCCAATAGAAATTCTCCTCAACAGCTGAGAATTGGTTGGTAATGTAAAATATCAGTTTCTCAGAAATCTGATAAAGACATTAATCCAGCCAGAAATGGCGCAAAATTAAAAGGTGACTCGAAATCGAAAGCAGATCTATTAACATTGCCGTCAAAATATTATCGAAAGAGAAATATGCTGTTAAGACGGAAAACCGGTGATCACTCAAATGGCTTACAAAGGCTGCGTTGCTATTGGCAACGTTCCGCCGCGCGATATTAAAAGGTTACCATAAATCTTGTACAGTATTACAAATTAAATTATCAGTTCAATATCGTCGTACAGATCACATCACTGAATGGTAAAACCTTACTAAGTGAAAAGAAACAAAGAGGATTCCCAAGAGTCTAGGCAAAATGACTTAAACTTGAATTTGCCGCCTTAAAACATGTCTCACGTAATTTTGAAAGTTTTTTTTTGATCTGTTTAAATCTTCATCAGTTTTGACCGTTAGCCTTTCTGCTTATTTTTTTGGGTTTTTCTGTGTCGTTCTTTTTCGTTCACTCATGTTCTTGAGTTTTCGATGCCAGGTAAGTGTCACAGAATCGCTTTAACAGCGTGACCTGCTGTTGTCCAGAAACCCGTCGTCGGCAATTTAAACACGGAAAATACAGATACATTTAGAATGTTAAACGTATGTGTAGTCCATACCTCGTTGTAAGATATCTTCTAAAAGGCTCAACCAGGAATCACAACGAAAATCTTCTTCCATTTTAAAGTTACACTGGAGGTTCAGTCAAAGGTTTTATCTGCTTGATGTTTTGTAACAACCGATGTGATGTGTACTGCTCGCTCGCGCTGCCGAGAGTTTATGCAACAGCGACGACTCGTAAAAATGCTATATACCTAGAGTCCCTTCCGTGTTTTGAGCTTTTTATTAAAAGAAATAGTTCTTTATTTTTCTGTCATCAGAAGCACGTGCGGAAACGCGGAAGTGCTAGATAACCAATCACAATTGGCCGAATAAAAATGAAAGTTGAGGGAAGCAAACTGACGAGTCACGTCCACTGTTTTGCTGAATAACAACTGGGCTTTTGAATAAAACTCTTAACAAATGCTGAAAGGAAGACAATGTTTTATTTCTTTAAGAGCGAACACATGTTAATTGTAAAACGAAATATCAAATGTTCTATCTGGTCTAGAGATCCGAGGCTCGTGCGAACGCTCGCACAAATTTCACTCTTGAAGTACCTTTTATTTCCAAGAAGAATTCTACTCATGGCTAAATTTAACTGGCTTGTTTTGTTTTTGCTAAGATAATTTATGGTAAAACGTGACTGTCTTTTGGCGCAACTTGATATCGTTATGTCTGGATGTGTAGATCGCTGTTGTGACTGATTCGCATATTTTCTTTTCTGTGTTAACTTTTTACTTTAGCAAATTCTGAGTTAGATTATAGTGAAAAGAAAACCGAAGGCAGATTTAGTTCATTACAAGTTTAGTATGAAAATATATTTTTCTACGAGTGAGAGATTCGGCAGGTAAAGCTACAACTTTATTTTATTTTTTTTATTATTTTCAAGCGCAGGTGTTGAAGATAAAGCCAATGTGCCAAAAACTAATGTCTACGAGTTTTGGTCCCTTATTTCCTTTTTAAAGCCTGGTAAAAACACTTGGATATCGCCGAATTGTTATGCCTAAAAGGCCCAAATCGTTTGTAAGACGTGGTGCTTCTTTGTGGAGTGAAACATCTGAGCGGAAGTCGAATTAACGACCTTTTGTCTGCTATGCAAATCAGCTGTTGTGTTGCCACGTTTGTTGATATCAAAGTGTTATGTAACTCAAACCATTTTGAATTTCGATCTTTACATCATGAGTTCGTAGTTTTCAAATGCATTTTATAATGTTTTCCCCACCGATACCACTTAGTCGAGAACAGGGTTATATAATTGTGCTTATGAAAAGGTTGTGAGAGGAGAGTATTAGTAAAAGATGCACTAAGCAGATTAAAGGGGATAACGAATGTAAATTCGTATAAAAGATTAGACAGTGAAACATTCGATCTGATGCCTCAATTTTTCAGAAATTGTGTGACTTAAGGTTATTTCCTACTGAAGAAATTTATTTTAGAGTTATGTGATCGGTGTTTTAATCATTTTAAGAGCAACAAGTTGTATTTCGTGCTCAGCGCTCAGTGGAACCAGTAGCGTTGTGTGACAGAATTGTTTACAGTCTAGGAGAATTGTTTGAATAATTTATCAGTAAACTCGGAGCCAACATCAGTTTCGGCCCGTGAACTATGTCTAAACAACATACTATGACTCTCATTATGTTGTTAACTTTTTTTCAAGCTTTTTTTGGTTGTAGCTGGCTATTTATACCGTATACTCAACATAAGCCTTTCTAATGATACAATTGCGCTGATCCTGTCAATTGTTATAAATATCGGGGTGGTCGGGATAGCCATCGATTCGTAACGCGTTACGGGAAAAAAAATTTTGAAATTGCGATTTGAAGGCTCTGGAGGTATTTAATGTTTCATTCTTTGAAAGCTTTGTCTTTTCTGGCAGGGAGTTCACATTCTGAGGTTTCAAGAGCCCGGATTGCACAGCACAATACAAGTACTGAATTGAGAGAATCGAATATACCAAAACTAATCGCTGAAAGAACAGGAGTGTAATATCGGAAATTACTGCACGAATTCGTCAGTCTTTCTTTTTGTTCATGATTTAGTAGCCTTTTATCGAACGAATGGACTACAATGAAGGAAAAAAGACCAACCTCGTTCGTGCAAAACAGCTGACATTTTTCTTGACTCTTCCACACCTAAACTAATATATATTCGAACCTTGAGAACTTAAGACTGCATTTGATAACGAGAGGATGAGCTTACATTTCTTTTAAAAAGTTTTCTCTATCTTTTTCAATCAAATAGTCAAAAATCTAAGACATGACTAAATGATAGTCATGTGACGCAAATTTTAAGAACAATCATTTTTGCAGAATATATATGAAAGTAAATGTGACAAATTTGCTAGAATTTAGACATGTTAAATTCGGATATTCCAAGCATTCCTACGTGACTTGCTGACAAAAACAACCTGCAGATATGACTCATGGTATGATGACTCAGGGCTACTAGACACGAATTTATTAAAAATTACTGAACGAGACATGGCCAAAAGGTTTTTCGGTTCAATATCTCAGAAATAGTTATTTGCAATATTAAACAATACAATCCAAGGTTTTTCATAAAAGAACTGCCTAGAATAACGTTCTTGTATAACTGTAAAACAACGGTTTAGTTGCAGGCGAAGTGAGTTACGTGCCATAACGACCAGGAAGTAAACTACATTTTCTTTTTCACTTTTGTTTATCATGTTTTCAGCGCCTCAGTTGCCTAGACACTAATGAGTCATGTGAGCACAATTACAAAAACCGCGAAATTAATTGTGAGCACGTTTGTGAGCAAAGCTATTTCAAGCGAAAGTTCGCGCTCACTGTACTGTTTAAAGCCACAACGGTGTATATCTGCATAATCACGTGTTCCATGGCAGAGCTTTTATAAAGCAAATGAGCTCTTTGAAATAAATATTTTTTCTTAACACGTTCTTAAAAAGATGCTTGAGGCAATGACTTATTGTCTTTTTGCTCCGTTAAACTAACTTGCTTACAAGTACAAGCTCTCGTGCCCAGATCTCCAAATCATCGGATCCAAGGATTGGGTTCCAGTCACATCTTTGATTGATTCAATACACATGATATGGCGGATTTGAGCGATAAGATGTTTGCAACCTTATTTTACTGTCCATTGTTATCTTGCATATCATCGCCAATCTTTGCTTGATGATTGTCATGTGACCTTTCTGAGGATAATGTTCACATTTTCATAGTTTAATAAATCAATCGGTAAACTCGGTTTAAAGTTCACTTTTGATTTTAAGGATGGCCAGTTGCGCATTCGTGCATTGTCTAAGTTGGGAACTTTGTCTTACTTTCTAACCAAAGTTCATCGTGTGTTGTAACGCATAACTTCAGAATGTTTCTAACGAACCCGAAGCTCATGAATAATATTCTTAAAAATGTTGCCTTCATACGTAGTTTTCCTAACTTTTTAAGAAAACGTTTGTGTTGTAACTCATATCTTTAGCCGGTTTTTATGAACCCGAAGTACACGAACTTAAAAGGGCACTGTCACGGTATTTTAGCGTCATTTTACATTGCCAAAATATGCTTCTGAATCAATGGAAACCCAAAAATAATGATGTAGTTTTGTTATCTAGGACTTTATCACTACACAGAAACCATTTATTGCTGCCTATCACTTAGCATGGCAAGGATGGAAATGGATTGAAATTTGAAAAAACTAGCCAGTTTTTTCAAATTCTAGAGCCATTTCTTGAAAATATTGCCAGAAATTCATTATGGTTTGCTCTCTGAGCCACCATTCGTTTGATATGTTTCTGTTAGTCCATTTGAGCATTTTGGGAAGGAATAAAGGTACCAGGTAAAGATTTTTAGCAACGAATGAATTTGAAAACAGCAAAAATCCCATGACAGTGCTCCTTTAATACACTTTCAGCTGACCATCCCCCCTCCCTCCCCTGTTAGTTTTGCTGGATCGCTACGTACTATTCTAAGATACGTTGCATAACGCATCGTTCAGTGGTTTCGGAACGTTGTGGAATTTTGTACAATCCTAGGCAACTAGGTCAGTAACCAGGAGGTAACGTGCTTTCAGGCTCTTCCTGTCCCTACGCAAAATTGAGCTAACTTAATACATCGAATCTAAACGTCACGTAACTTGACCAAAACAAGAGTAAGAGTGACTGAATAATTTTTGAAGTGCTGAAAAAGATGAATCCCACATAGCTCCCAATTATTCGATCAAGTCAAGAAGTAGTGGCTGGAATATAACATAACGATACGTGTGCAATACGGAGCAATAAATGACCGCGGAAGAAATAACTGTTCTTAATGGTTTCCGGACCAGAAACATCGTTAGTCAGACATGTGTTTTATATGAAACCGACATCAGACTTAACATCAGAGCCATTTCAATTTGCTCGACTTATTAAAACTTTCTCGTGGTCTCATTTTTCCATGCAAAGATCAAATACTTTACGGAATGTTCCAGTGATTTAAAAAACGTCTCGCCTTATGCATGGCATTCAGGTTGAATGCTGTTTAGGACTCTTCATGGTATCAGGAAGTAAATAGTAAACTTGTTTTCAGTGCCACAGCCGGAGACATGTCCCTTGCCCAAGGAAAAAATGTCTTCCTGTTTGTCAAAGCGTGACCGATAATTTTTAGCACGTTTTTAAGTTGAAACTATACTTTAGGAGTGGCCTCTTTATTGTTTTTCAGCTAAAGCGTACTTTTTAAAGCAGTTCTAACTAAATGATGATCACGTTTCTTTATCAGTCACAAATAAAACTTTTTCACTAAGAAGCTCAGTATCTTTATCGCCTCTTCCAGGTGTTCAGTCAGTTGGTACGCAGCAAGAAAAACTGCGAGCGCTAACAGGGGAAAGCGCTCTGTGGGAAGGTGTTCACTCCTCGCATCAAGCTCCTCTCTCCCTTGCACGTTACGCCCCGCTGGGCCTTGACGCTGCGCCCCAACGACTGAATGATTGTAAGAGACCATTATCTTTCTAACTGAGTTTCTTCAGCAGTATTCAATGAATTTAGTAGCAGTTCAGCGGCACTCCCGGCCAGTTAATGCCGGATTTGCCCGCTTCTAACTTTGCGTGACTCAATTGCGTGACAGGTCTACCTAAAAGTTGATCGCGTGATTTTTGTGTTCCCGCCATTTTACAGCAGAGTTCGCGTCAGTCCTGGAACCTCGAGCTAGCTCCTGCTGGCTTCGTTTTGTTATCAAGTGAGTGATATACCAGGTGCTATTAAGAAATAAAAGTATTTGAAACTCCGCCAATTTCATTCTAACGAAAGTACAATCACTTCAGCTTTTTCACACATGCGGGACAGATATTCCATTCTCTTTCTGTTCGGCTATTTATGTTCTGTACTCAACTCAGGGATATTAAAGAACATGAGTGGTGGTCGAGGGTAGCCCTGAATTCGTAAAGCCTTGTGGGAGTTTAATTTTGTAAAACTTAAATCGGGAAGGCTCTTGCAGTATTTAATACTGGTATTTTTGAAAGTTTGGTCTTTTCTGGAGAAAGCTCATATTTTTAAGTTTCAAGAGCTTTTACAGACTTTGTACGGCGTAATATAAGTACTGAATTGAGTGAATCGAATATTAATGTGAACCAAAACAAATCGCTGAAAGAACAGGAATGTATTAATATCGTAAAATATGCCAGGCTATCAAGGTTATTCATGAACTAGCTACAAACTGATGAAGGAATAGAGACCAAGACTGAAGAGGCCTAAAGACAGAAGCAGGCTCCATTAGTGCAAGACTCAAAAATCTGAATCCAACCTCAAGAAGTGAAACTGTTTTGAATTTGATAACGGCCTTCGCAGGCTATGCGGAAACTTCATGTACCAGAGTTTACATTTCTATCAAAATAGTTTTCTTTATCTTCTTTGATCAAATACAACAAAACAGGAATATTGCCAAATGGTACGTTGTAGCGCATATAAGTTCTGCAGAGTATATGATTCATTGTGAAAAATGTGCTAGAAGCTAGAGCCTGGGTTTCCAAGCTTTCATATGATCCTACGTGACTTGATTAGAAAAACAACTTGCAGATACGACTCAGGGATATGATGACTCAGGAGTAATGGACACGAAGTTATTAAAATTTACTGAACGAGACATGGCAGAGATGTTTTTGGGTTTAACATCTCAGCGATAGTTATCTGCGATAGTTAAAACATAATTCCAGAGTTGATGTAGAAAAATGGCCTAAAATAACTTTGTTGCATAACTGTAAAACAACGGTTTTGTCATTTACTTGCAAACATGACTCACGGATATGATGACTCAGGAGTACACGAAGTTATCAAAAATTACTGAACGAGAAATGGCCAAGAGGTTTTTCGATTCAATATCTCAGCGATAGTTTTTTGCGATAGTAAAAACATAATTCCAGATTTGATGTAGAAAAATTGCCTAAAATATCTTTGTTGCATAACTGCGTGTAAAACAACGGTTTTGTTATTTACTTGCAGACATGACTCACGGATATGATGACTCAGGAGTACTGGACACGAAGTTATCAAAAATTACGAACGAGACATGGCCAAGAGGTTTCACGGTTCAATATCTCAGTGATAGTTATTTGCAATAGTAAAGAACATAATTCCAGATTTGATGTAGACAAATCGCCTAGAATAACTTTGTTGCATAACTGTAAAACAATGGTTTTGTTATAGTCTACGTGAATGACGACCAGGAAGTAAACACTATGTTTTCTTTTTCGCCTTGTTTATCTTTTTCTCAGCGCCTCAGTTGCCTAGACGCTGATAAGTCATGTGTGCAGAATCAGTAGACATTAACCGCGTAATTTATTGTGAGCACGTTTGAGTTTTTAAGTTATTTCTGGAGAAAGTTCGCGTTCAGTACTGTTTATAGCCACACGTATTCATTATCACGTACTTCATGGAACAGTTTTAATCAAGCACAAAAGTTTTGAAATAGAAATTTCTTTCATCAACATTTTCCAACAGATGCTTCAGGCAGTAACTTATCGCCTTTTTGTTCCCTTGATCTAACTTTCTAAGAGACTGATCATCTCGTGCCCAGATCTCCAATTTATCGGACCCAACTTAGGACTGGGCTCCAGTCACATCTCCGAGTTTGGTGATGAAGCTTGCTCCAAAATATGACGAGACACTTAAATTGGTGTATATAAAGTACTAACCCATCTAAGTAAAGTCTTACCAAAGGTTTACCAAGTATAATTATGGTGTAACCAGAACAATTTATGAAAGCTAACCATTTCGAGCCGACGCTTAGACCTAATCACTTGAGATCACTGCCTGACCCAGCAGTTATTCCTAAATAGGGCGTCGTTTATCTGCTTGTACCTGTTTATGTGTCACGAAGTGTCTCACCATATTTTGGAGTATCCATTCTAGCAATAACTGATTAAGCTTTGAGTGAGAGTAAAACATAGGAATCCCTCCGTTGTATGGCGGATTTGGGCGAAGTTTGCAATTTTATTTTATTTTGTTGCTTTCTTGCAAAGCATTTCTAAGGCTTGCTAATGTTTATTAAAAAATTTGATGTCATGTGACCTTCTGGTGATGATGTTCAATTTTTCATAAATTAATAAATCAGTGTGTAAACTCGGTTTAAAGTTCACTATTCAGACTGTTGATTTTAAGGACGGCCTGTTGTACATTCGTGGGTAGTGTCAGTTGAGAACTTTGTCTTACTTTCTAACAAAAGTTCATTGTGCGTTGTAACGCATAACGTCAGAATGTTTTTAACGAACCCTAAGTGCATGAAAAATACCTTAAAAACGTTCCCTTCTAATCTGCTTTTTATTTTTGCACTGTTCAGTTGCTGGTAAAGTTGATTGTTCAAACTGATATCGAATAACTTGTTGACTCAAATTTTACGACAGTCTCAACTGATCCGGCAATCTCCTGTTTGTTTCGCTGTACTATTCTGGAAGCCGTTGTAGCACTTCGCTGGTTACGAAACGTCGAGGAATGCTGTACAATCCTGGGGAGCTAGGTAAAGCGCTTTTTCTTCCTGTCCCTACCCAGAAATTGTTCTAAATTGATACATCGAGTATAAACGTCACGTAACTTCACCAAAAAAGCACAGTAAGATAAGTACTAAATTAGTTTTGAAGGCTGAAAAAGATGAATCCCACATTGCCTCCCAAGTATAAGATCAAGTCAAGAAGTAATGGCTGGGTGATAACAATACGATACGTGAGCAATACTGAGCACTTAATGACCGCAGAACAAATAACTAGTACTGTTCTTAATAGTCTCCGGACCACAAACACAGCCAGGCATGTGCTATATGAAACACACTAGACCTTACGAAAGATCCGTTTCAATTTGGTCGCGGCTTGTAATTATACTATTTTTTTGCGGTCAGATTTTGTCGAGAGAAAGGCCAAACATCTTTCGGAATGTCGTAGTAATTTAAAAATCGTCTGGTTACATCACCCAGTTAAGACCGGCTGTTTTAAGGGTGCTTATCGTATCAGGAAGTAAACTCTGAGCCACCATTCGTTTGATATGTTTCTGTTAGTCCATTTGAGCATTTTGGGAAGGAATAAAGGTACCAGGTAAAGATTTTAGCAACGAATGAAGCCGAAAACAGCAAAAATCCCGTGACAATGCTCCTTTAATACCCTTAAAAAATCTCTCTCTTCCAAGCTGCTTTCTCGACACTTTCCAATAGTTACTGGTAAATTAGATTGTTCAAACTGACATCGAATAACCTGTTGACACTTTCAGCTGACCATCCCCCCTCCCTCCCCTGTTAGTTTTGCTGGATCGCTACGTACTATTCTAAGATACGTTGCATAACGCATCGTTCAGTGGTTTCGGAACGTTGTGGAATTTTGTACAATCCTAGGCAGCTAGGTCAGTAACCAGGAGGTAATGTGCTTTCAGGCTCTTCCTGTCCTACGCAAAATTGAGCTAACTTAATACATCGAATCTAAACGTCACGTAACTTGACCAAAACAAGAGTAAGAGTGACTGAATAATTTTTGAAGTGCTGAAAAAGATGAATCCCACATAGCTCCCAATTACTCGGTCAAGTTAAGAAGTAGTGGCTGGAATATAACATAACGATACGTGTGCAATACGGAGCAATAAATGACCGCGGAAGAAATAACTGTTCTTAATGGTTTCCGGACCAGAAACATCGTTAGTCAGACATGTGTTTTATATGAAACCGACATCAGACTTAACATCAGAGCCATTTCAATTTGCTCGACTTATTAAAACTTTCTCGTGGTCTCATTTTTCCATGCAAAGATCAAATACTTTACGGAATGTTCCAGTGATTTAAAAAACGTCTCGCCTTATGCATGGCATTCAGGTTGAATGCTGTTTAGGACTCTTCATGGTATCAGGAAGTAAATAGTAAACTTGTTTTCAGGGTCACAGCCGGAGACATATCCCTTGCCCAAGGAAAAAATGTCTTCCTGTTTGTCAAAGCGTGACCGATAATTTTTAGCACGTTTTTAAGTTGAAACTGTACTTTAGGAGTGGCCTCTTTATTGTTTTTCAGCTAAAGCGTACTTTTTAAAGCAGTTCTAATTAAATAATGATCACGTTTCTTTATCAGTCACAAATAAAACTTTTTCACTAAGAAGCTCAGTATCTTTATCGCCTCTTCCAGGTGTTCAGTCAGTTGGTACACAGCACGAAAAACTGCGAGCGCTAACAGGGGAAAGCGCTCTGTGGGAAGGTGTTCACTCCTCGCATCAAGCTCCTCTCTCCTTTGCACGTTACGCCCCGCTGGGCCTTGACGCTGCGCCCCAACGACTGAATGATTGTAAGAGACCATTATCTTTCTAACTGAGTTTCTTCAGCAGTGTTCAATGAATTTAGTAGCAGTTCAGCGGCCCTCCCGGCCAGTTAATGCCGGATTTGCCCGCTTCTAACTTTGCGTGACTCAATTGCGTGACAGGTCTACCTAAAAGTTGATCGCGTGATTTTTGTGTTCCCGCCATTTTACAGCAGAGTTCGCGTCAGTCCTGGAACCTCGAGCTAGCTCCTGCTGGCTTCGTTTTGTTATCAAGTGAGTGATATACCAGGTGCTATTAAGAAATAAAAGTATTTGAAACTCCGCCAATTTCATTCTAACGAAAGTACAATCACTTCAGCTTTTTCACACATGCGTGACAGATATTCCATTCTCTTTCTGTTCGGCTATTTATGTTCTGTACTCAACTCAGGGATATTGAATATATTTCACTTCCGGGCAATTATTAAGAACATGAGTGGTGGTCGAGGGTAGCCCTGAATTCGTAAAGCCTTGTGGGAGTTTAATTTTGTAAAACTTAAATCGGGAAGGCTCTTGCAGTATTTAATACTGGTATTTTTGAAAGTTTGGTCTTTTCTGGAGAAAGCTCATATTTTTAAGTTTCAAGAGCTTTTACAGACTTTGTACGGCGTAATATAAGTACTGAATTGAGTGAATCGAATATTAATGTGAACCAAAACAAATCGCTGAACACCGCTGAAAGAACAGGAATGTATTAATATCGTAAAATATGCCAGGCTATCGAAGTTATTCATGAACTAGCTACAACTGATGAAGGAATAGAGACCAAGAGGCCCAAAAACACAAGCCGGCTCCATTAGTGCAAGACTCAAAAATCTGATTTATAATCCAACCTCAAGGAGTGAAACTGTTTTGAATTTGATAACGGCCATCGAAGGCTACGCGGAAACTTCATGTACCAGAGTTTACATTTCTATCAAAATAGTTTTCTTTATCTTCTTTGATCAAATACAACAAAACAGGAATATTGCCAAATGGTACGTTGTAGCGCATATAAGTTCTGTAGAGTATATGATTCATTGTGAAAAATGTGCTAGAAGCTAGAGCCTGGGTTTCCAAGCTTTTATATGATCCTACGTGACTTGATTAGAAAAGCAACTTGCAGACACGACTCAGGGATATGATGACTCAGGAGTACTGGACACGAAGTTATTAAAATTTACTGAACGAGACATGGCAGAGATGTTTTTCGGTTCAACATCTCAGCGATAGTTGTCTGCGATAGTAAAAACATAATTCCAGATTTGATGTAGAAAAATTGCCTAAAATAACTTTGTTGCATAACTGTAAAACAACGGTTTTGTCATTTACTTGCAGACATGCATGACTCACGGATATGATGACTCAGGAGTACTGGACACGAAGTTATCAAAAATTACTGAACGAGAAATGGCCAAGAGGTTTTTCGGTTCAATATCTCAGCGATAGTTTTTTTGCGATAGTAAAAACATAATTCCAGATTTGATGTAGAAAAATTGCCTAAAATAACTTTGTTGCATAACTGCATGTAAAACAACGGTTTTGTTATTTACTTGCAGACATGACTCAACGATATGATGACTCAGGAGTACTGGACACGAAGTTATCAAAAATTACGAACGAGACATGGCCAAGAGGTTTTACGGTTCAATATCTCAGTGATAGTTATTTGCAATAGTAAAGAACATAATTCCAGATTTGATGTAGACGAATCGCCTAGAATAACTTTGTTGCATAACTGTAAAACAATGGTTTTGTTATAGTCTACGTGAATGACGACCAGGAAGTAAACACTATGTTTTCTTTTTCGCCTTGTTTATCTTTTTCTCAGCGCCTCAGTTGCCTAGACGCTGATAAGTCATGTGTGCAGAATCAGTAGACATTAACCGCGTAATTTATTGTGAGCACGTTTGAGTTTTTAAGTTATTTCTGGAGAAAGTTCGCGTTCAGTACTGTTTATAGCCACACGTATTCATTATCACGTACTTCATGGAACAGTTTTAATCAAGCAAAAAAGTTTTGAAATAGAAATTTCTTTCATCAACATTTTCCAACAGATGCTTCAGGCAGTAACTTATCGCCTTTTTGTTCCCTTGATCTAACTTTCTAAGAGACTGATCATCTCGTGCCCAGATCTCCAATTTATCGGACCCAACTTAGGACTGGGCTCCAGTCACATCTCCGAGTTTGGTGATGAAGCTTGCTCCAAAATATGACGAGACACTTAAATTGGTGTATATAAAGTACTAACCCATCTAAGTAAAGTCTTACCAAAGGTTTACCAAGTATAATTATGGTGTAACCAGAACAATTTATGAAAGCTAACCATTTCGAGCCGACGTTTAGACCTAATCACTTGAGATCACTGCCTGACCCAGCAGTTATTCCTAAATAGGGCGTCGTTTATCTGCTTGTACCTGTTTATGTGTCACGAAGTGTCTCACCATATTTTGGAGTATCCATTCTAGCAATAACTGATTAAGCTTTTAGTGAGAGTAAAACATAGGAATTCCACCGTGGTATGGCGGATTTGGGCGAAGTTTGCAATTTTATTTTATTTTGTTGCTTTCTTGCAAAGCATTTCTAAGGCTTGCTAATGTTTATTAAAAAATTTGATGTCATGTGACCTTCTGGTGATGATCTTCAATTTTTCATAAATTAATAAATCAGTGTGTAAACTCGGTTTAAAGTTCACTATTCAGACTATTGATTTTAAGGACGGCCTGTTGTACATTCGTGGGTAGTGTCAGTTGAGAACTTTGTCTTACTTTCTAACAAAAGTTCATTGTGCGTTGTAACGCATAACGTCAGAACGTTTTTAACGAACCCTAAGTGCATGAAAAATACCTTAAAAACGTTCCCTTCTAATCTGCTTTTTATTTTTGCACTGTTCAGTTGCTGGTAACGTTGATTGTTCAAACTGATATCGAATAACTTGTTGACTCAAATTTTACGACAGTCTCAACTGATCAATCCCCTGATTGTTTCGCTGTACTATTCTGAAAGCCGTTACATAGCACTTCGCTGGTTTCGAAACGTCGAGGAATGCTGTACAATCCTGGGGAGCTAGGTAAAGCGCTTTTTCTTCTTGTCCCTACCCAGAAATTGTTCTCAATTGATACATCGAGTATAAACGTCACGTAACTTCACCAAAAAAGCACAGTAAGATAAGTACTAAATTAGTTTTGAAGCCTGAAAAAGATGAATCCC
>JAHPZR010008256.1:2500-7500 GCA_019787425.1 Platygyra sinensis
GTTTGTAGAACAAGTCATGGAAAAGACTTCTGGAAATTTGTAAAAACCTTGATTTAAGAATAGTTAATGGCAGAACTAGTGGTGATACTCTAGGCAGACCCACCTTTCATGGGAAAAACGGGACAAGCGTTATTGATTACGTAATATGCGATCAATATACATTACTTAATGTTAACAGTTTTGTTGTTAAGCAACCATCTTACTTATCGGACCACAGTGCCATCGTCGCATGGCTGAATGTAAACAACAGCTTACCAACAAACAATACCCAAAATTCAAGTTCCACCGATAGATTAACGAGTCTACCACGCCAATTCTGTTGGGAAAGTGACTCGTATTTAAAATTCAGAAACACGCTACGCACGGAATCAATCCAAATCCTAATAAGGGAATATATGGAACAACACACTGAAGACGTGAACGTCTCATTAGACGATGCTGTGAACATTCTAACTGCGACATCAAAAATCTGCCTCAAGATTAAAACCAAAAAATCTCGCAAACGTATTAAGGCAACGGCTAACAAAAAATGGTTCGACCGTGAATGTCGTCTAAAAAGACACGAGTTACGGAAAGTATCAAATCAAAAACATCGTGATCCCTTTAACTCTGAGATACGGGAGAAATTTCACAAAACCTTGACTGATTACAAAAAGCTTCTTGACTCAAAGAGGAGAGCATTTCAGACTGAAAAATCTCTTAAACTCGACGAACTAGGATTAAATCCCAACAATGCATCGTTTTGGAATTGTTTAAAGTCAATGGACGATACTATTGTCGAAAATGTCCCCGCCCCTATCTCGGAGGAAACGTGGCTCAACCACTTTCAATCTTTACACTCTAAAGACCCGAGAACTTCCATACAACAACAAGAAATCTACAATGAGTTGCAATCATTGGAAAAAGAAAAAGAACTATTAACTACTACTACTAGTAGTAGTAGTAGTAGTAGTAGTAGTAGTAGTAGTAGTAGTAGTAGTAGTAGTAGTAGTAGTAGTAGTAGTAGTAGTAGTAGTAGTAGTAGTAGTAGTAGTAGTAGTAGTAGTAGTAGGAAAAGAAGATATTGAAAATCACAAAATTGACGAGCTGTATGAATTTTTCAGTTATTTAAACTGAGATTAAATATTGTAGAGATGATACGGACTGTGGAATTCGACCGATACGTTCCGATATTATCCTGGCGGTGCTATAAATAAATATGGACCTGGCGAAATTAGAGTGGACAAGGATGCGAGCTCTACAGATATAGGCTTGGCAAGGGGAAAATAAAATAAATCATTACAACAAAGCCGGGGTATTCATATTTGGTCACCCAGCCAGGCAGGGTAAGCTTGTTACCAGCCGCCGTTCGGGACCAAGAAAGTGACTGAAATCGAGCCTAAGAACAGAGCTTAGGGCTTCTTCATAATTCATATGAGCCCGGTCACCAGGCTGGCTCGGTTACCGGGATGACTTTTGTAATATGTTCATATGGGAAATTTCAGCTCGGCCGACCGGGATCAAGTCCAAGAAACACACAAAAAAATGGTGAAACATAAACTTGCGCCGTTCGCGGCTGTCGTAGCTTTGTGGACTTTTGCAACTTTACAAACAAGGCGATATCCAGGAAACCGAGCCAGCCGGTTGACCGGGCTCATATAAAGAGACCCTAAATTAACCTAAAGTTATATTGGAAGAGGGTAGTTCTCAAAAACTGTTCTTGGTGACTGACGTTTCGTCAACCTGAGTGGAAGTCATCTTCAGAGTCAGTTGAATAGTGTGTGTCAGTTGATGGTGTTATAAGTCTTGTCCTGCGTTTATCACACTTTGACCAGACGTTTGCAGGCAGATTTGACGATCTGGATGGCCTCTTGTGTGGTCAACGGTGACTTAAGGTGAATGGTACCAGTTTCCAGTACATTCCAAGACTTAAAGTTCGATGGGTCATTATAACCACTCTTCATCGGTTTTTGCCACAACCATGGTATCAGCAAACTGCCCAATCATCGGTGAACAAGTTGCTGTTAATTTTGTGGCACAATAGGTTACCATAGCAACAATATGACCTGCTAAAAACATCTTTAATTTTAGCTTTAAGCGCTTATAACTCAAAAACGAGCTGGGTGATCACATTTTTTATTATCGAATTGTAATCAGCATGATAAGATGCAACTTTTTGCAAAGTTTAAAAAAATGCTGCGAAGGGGGTTCAGAGCCTTAAAGTTTTCAAAAATTTAAGGTGGCTCTGAACCCTCTTCGCAGAAATTTTTGAAATTACGAGCACGATTAGTCCCTGAATTGTACGACACGAGGTCCAATTACTAATTCATCGTATCTATAACAAATTTCGGGGGGAAAAATGTCTTCCGAGAACTTTTTTTGAGCGAAAACGTCTGTAGCGCTTTTCCTAAGTTTTGAAAACTGTAGAAAACATTGCTAAGGAAGCCATTGAAGCGCGCGTAATTGGCTTGAAAATTACGTGGTATCCTATTACAAGTGTCCGATTACGAAAAGTTCAAATGGAACAGCTGTAATTACGTGACAAATAGGCGCACGGAGAACCAATCACGATCGAGAATTTTGTTATAGATACGATTAACAATAGAAACCTGTCGTCTATTGGTTAAATAACCTTAAGCCGGAACTAAACCCTCAGTCCGCTGACATCAAGAGAGTGCAGAGTGCAGATTTTACAGAGTAAAGAGTGCAGAGTCAGTAGGGTGCAGATTGCAGAGTGAGAAGGGAGAATGCAGAGTGCAGAGTGCAGAGCCAGAGAAGAGAGTGTAAAGTGCAGATTGCAGAGCGGATAGTGAAGAGTGCAGATTGCAGAGTGAAGAGTGCAAAGTATGGAGTGCAAAGTGCCGAAGGCAGTATGAGAGGGAATAGTGCAGAGTGAGAATGAAGAGCGCAGAGTGCGTTTTGGAGATTACAGGTACCAGATTGCAGAGCGGAGAATGGAGAGTGTAGATTGCAGATTTTAAAGTGCAGAGTGCAGATTACAGGGAGAGAGTGAAGAGTGCAGAGTACATTTTGCAGATTGCAAATTCAGATTGCAGAGCGGAGAGTGCAGATTGCAGATTGTAGAGTGCAGATTGCAAGGTAAAGATTGCAGAGTGCAGAGTGAGAGGGAAGGGTGCACAGTACAGAAGGAGAGTGAAGAGTGCAGATTGCAGAATGCGGATTGCAGATTCCAGAACTGAGAATGCAGAGTGCAGAATGCAGAAGAGTACAGGGTGTAGAGTGCAGAGTGCAGAGTGCAGAGTGCAGAGTGCAGAGTGCAGAGTGCAGAGTGCAGAGTGCAGAGTGCAGAGTGCAGAGTGCAGAGTGCAGAGTGCAGAGTGCAGAGTCACGAGCCGAGTGCAGAGTGCGGAGTTCACAGTGAAGAGTGCAGAGTTGAGAGTAGAGAGGGAGAGTGGAGAAGGACAGTGGTTAGAGCAAAATGCAGAGTGCAGAGTCCAGAGTCCAGAGTGCAGAGTCTAGAGTGCAAATTGCAGAGGGTAGAGGGTAGAGTGCAGAGTTGATAGTGGAGAGTGTACAATGCAGAGTGCAGAGTACAGAGTTCTGAGCGCAGAGTTGAGAGTAAAAAGCGCAGATTGCAGAGTGCATAGAGCAGAATGCAAATAAAAAAATTTCCGAGAGCAGGGTTACAGTACAGGGTGCAAAGTACAGAGTGCAAGTGCAGAGTGTAGAGTGAAGAGTGCAGAGTGCAGGGTAAAGAGCAGAGGGTAAAGAATAAAGAACTAAAGAAATTATTACTATACTTTGTTTTCTATACTTTGTTTTTTTCCTCCTTTCTTTTTCTTCTACCAGAATAGTGTAAATAAAGGTTGTTGTTGTTGTTGTTGTTGTTACTAGCAAGGGAAAGCTTTCTACAGCTATTGACTCGTGTCATCCTTTCCAGTCTACTGGACAGAAGACTTCTCAATACAGTGCTGTACTATACATGTTTTACATTGTAGAAAGTTTAATTGCCACTATGATCAAATCCTCAATACCCATTTTTTCCTACATTTTCGAACACGATAGGTCTTTCCTAGATATCTTGGCAAATTTCAATCCATTACAAACATTAGAACCTATAGTTTTGGACCTTTATTTCCGTGAATTCACGGCCGCCATTAATTTTCCTTGGCGCCATTTTCTGCAAAATACCACATGGGTTGAAATTATAATAGCAATTAATGCAGCAATTGGCAAAAAGAATAACAAAAACTTTTGCTCATGTAGTGATCTATATTCGTGCAAATTTCTACATTAATTGTTATTATAATTATAACCTTTCTGGCATATTTAATTTGAGAAATTACATCATGTTCTCAAATTCTCAACTAATAGGGGCCGTAAATTTCCGGAAATATAGGTCCAAAAACAGCGAGTTCTAAAGTTCGTAATAGATTGAGATTCTGCAAGATATCTAGGAAAGACTTACTGTTTACGAAAATGTAAAACAAATGGGTGTCGAGAATTCCATGATAGTGTCACTGTGAGGACGATGTTAAGTTTTCTTTTTACGCATAGTTAAAGGGGCTCAGTCACGGTTAAATGGGTTTGAAAAGTTTAGGTAAACTTTTCAATTTCGTTGTTTGCAATCCGTGTCAATCTTCTCCATCCTTAACCATGCTTGTTCCTTTTTGGTTCATTATTATCTCTTTGGTGTTGTTCCACCTTTGAAAAGCATTATTTTCAGGTTTCTTTCAATTTAAAGGTAAATTTGTCGATTCTCAAAATACCTCAAAATATCGTAACTGAGCCCCTTTAAAGGTGCTCAGTCACGGTTAAACGGTTTGAAAAGTTTAGCTAAACTTTTCAATTTCGTTGTTTGCAATCCGTGTAAATCTTCTCTATCCTTAACCATCCTTGTTCCTTTATGGTTTATTATCATCTCTTTGATGTTTTTCTATCTTTGTAAAGTATTATTTTCAGGTGTCCTTCAATTTAACGGTAATTTTGTCGATGCTCAAAATAACTCAAAATACCGTGACTGAGCCCTTTAAAAATCGTAGTGTTAATTACAATTTACA
>JAHPZR010008256.1:12500-22500 GCA_019787425.1 Platygyra sinensis
CTCTACCGACCTCGTTACAAAGCAGAATTATTATCACTATCTATTTGATTGTGCTTTACCTCGCTTTGATGGGCATTCACCGCTGCAAACTGCATCAAGTTTTGCCTCAATAACACCCAGTTTCTTCCTCATTTCTTTCACAAGACTGACAAGGTCACTAAACTCTTGAGGGGATGGTCCGCCATGGCATATCTGCTGCACGACGCAACTTCCAGCAATTTGTTGGTCTGTACTAGAGTTTGAGGATCCGAAATCATAGTTAAAGACAACACATACAAACACGAGGAATAATACGTTTGAAGAATTCATCGCTAGTGCGCGCTTTGGTTGACGCAGCGTCTTCAGAAAGATGTCTTCACGTACAGCTGTCCTGATCCAAGTTCTGAGACTATAGCGTCACGTTCAGCACTTTAAATGTCATTATATCATGATCAAATTACCTTCTCAACGCCTCAAACTCGGACAATCGTTAGAAGCCTAAACCAGCCCTTCAATAAGCAAAGCAAACACGGACGCAAAACTGACAACATCTCGTTTTCCCTTAAGCCTGCTGTCTCAACAACGTCTACTTAGTATTTGCCTTGCAGGAGTAGTAAGTCTTTTGTGCCTACTGCTCCACTACTGAATTTCGCAATCCACGTAGTACATAAAGCTTAGCAGATTTAATATGGAAACATCAGGGAAGGGCGTAACTGACAGAGTGATTCAGATGGTCCTCCAAAAAGTGACCTCGTTTCACGGCTAATAAAAGGTGAAATAAAATATATGCTCAAAGGGGTTAAGGGAATGCCTGCTGCAACCCTTAGATCTGATCTTCTGCTTTGTTTAGTGATAGATGTCATAGTATAAACAGCAAAGACCTAACCTAAAAAGTGATATTTTTTTCATATGTACTTCTCTCATTCCCCGTAATAGACAATAAATCAATTAGAACTTATTACTTGTTAAATAGGGCAACTGACTGATGCTGCACTGATCATGAATAATAGATCGCAGCGCTTAGCCCGGGTTCTGCGAGCAGCACACCATCTGTAGTGAGACCAACACACACATGTGTGAAGTTATGTCGTCACACTTAGGACACGCCTGCTGCCCGTCAGGTAAAGCCTCCATTTTAGAGGGAACCTGAATCCTCCCGAATGCAAAGTCAAGCACTTAACAAGAACCTCGAGGGACACAAATTGTAAGATAACAAAATAAATCAAATTGTTGACGTCAACTAAAACATTTCGAAACGAAAACAATCCTTTTACAATGTAAAAATTGTCATTGTGTCAACAAAGACCGTAGGTACCAAAACAGTGATTTGCTTCTATTGCTCAAGTCACATCAAATAACAATTTTAGCTTATTGACTACTTTTGATAAAGTTCTCTATGTAAGGGCTATCTTCTAACTTAGATTCTTTGAAAGCACTTGAATTTCCGATTACACAATATGAGGGAAATGGCTTCTTTCCTAAATGATTCATTTCCAAACGCATAAAAAATGGGATTAAGTATTGAACTTGAATAACACAAATATTCAGTGAGAGGTCTTAGCCACACTCGGTCGTCTTGCCCTGGATTGGAGTAAGACTGTATGAGTTCCAACACTGTTATAGGACCCCAGCTTATGACAAAACTAAACACAAGCATTACAAGAATAAATAAGGTCTTAAACTTGGACTTGACAACCGAGCGGTTCAGCATTGAATGTTGTGCCCTGTGTGACAAGAAACAGAAAACTCTACTATAAGAAATTATCATGACACAAAGAGGCACTAAAAATCCACAAACAAAGTAAATACTGAAAGCAATTTGGCTTCGCAACGATCCATGTGGCCCAGCAAGGCAATGTGCTCTATGAGACTTGAAGACAAGGACCCTGTTAGGGGCCTTCGAGTTCGTTATATTATCAGTTGTTGAATTATTTCCATATCCCTTGAACTGACGCATTAATCGACTGCTTGTTGCACTGTAGATAAAACCTGCTGAGGTTAAAACTGCATAAATCCATATGAGGATAATCGCCTTCTTTCGATGACAAAACCGAGTTTTGAAGCTTTTTAATGGTTGAATAATGTTTTTACCGCGATCCTTCGCAATACCAGCCAAAAGGACAAATAGTACAGTTTCACAAGTGTACTGAAAGAACACAACGGCTTTACAATGTGGGGGTGAAATGGCACCATCCTTAACTTGCTCAACAATCCTCTTATAGATTCCAAGTATTCTGAATGCAAAGTCCGCTAAAGCCAAGTTGAAGATGAAGAATTTGGAGAGTGTTTTCCGTTGATCTTTCTTCTTTATCATTACGGTGCAGACCAATAAATTGGATGCTATACCAGCGACCAACAAAATGTTACGAAAAACATCAATAACTGTATTGAAAGTAGCCATGTCTTTAGAAAATTTTTCGAACTCCTTCAACTCCTTAGCCATCTTTCTTCAAACAACCTTCGTCTACCTTTTTGTGTATGAAAATTTCTGTGTGCGGGCAAAAGGATTTCGTTTGCAATATATAAGTACGTGCATGCGTGCAAAAATTTTGGTCAAGGAAAACAACCAAATGAAGCAAAGGTATTTGTATTTTTTCACCTGCAATGACTTTTGTTTTCGTGTCAAACACAACCATTTCCCGAAACAATGAACAGATTTCAAATGATGTAAATTGCACGAGCAGTTGGACTTACACACGTAGTTAGTAAAATTTTCCGTTTAGAATTTGTGTCATTGTATCAGCTTAATTTTATCTTCAGGCTCAAATTAATTTGGAGAGGTGAAACAAGTTCTTTAGCCATCTAACCTGGCAGTTTTTATTTCAGTGTTAATAAATCGTTACGGCAGGAAGATATCGATCTAGGAGATGAGACATGGAAATCAAATAAAGGAATAATCTTCAAAATTTATCTGCTCGATATTTCGGTTTGCAAACTAAACGTCCTTCAGGGGCTAGAAGAAAAAAATCGTTGAAGATTTTATCTCTGTCTTCATCTCTCTTCCCTATCGTAAAGATCAGCTTCCTGATTTTTAAATTTATTATTTCAACGTTTGTTCCATAAGCTTTAATAGATGCAGACCGAGCGCAGCCAAGTCGTACCTGAAAAACGAGCGAGGAGCAATATTCCCTAGTACGGCTCGAATAAGCTAGGTTAGTACCTAGTTCTGTTATTATATAGCAAAGATGAATTTAAAAACACGGCTTATGGCCATCTCCATGGGAACGGTTCGTTTGGCAAAACACGGACCCAAAAAGAACCAATCAGAATGCTCGGATTTACCACAACACAAACTTATCACACAATGCGTCTACTTAGTCACCTTATTGTAAGGCGTCAACACAGAAGGGCTATCGCAGAAAATAGCAACGACTTCATAAAATGAAATGTGGAGGTAATTAAGGCTCCGTAGCAGAGAGAAAGGTGAACCCTATGTGTAGCCCATAAAACCATAAAAGAAAAGAGTAGAAGAGACAAAAGCCTTGAAATCCTGCCCTGCCATTGCGTTACTATGACAACGAAGACTACAAGCTAAAAATAAGACGCTTTGGTCTAAAGGCCCGTTTACACAGGCGATTTTTGTCGCAGCAACTCGATGCAATTTTTGTCGCGCCAAAATTGCATCAAGTTTCAAACATGTTCGAAACCCGTGCGATATCGCGGCGACAAATCGCACTGAAAATCGCATCTGGTTTACACGTGCGATTTTGGAGTTGCAACTTAAGAGCGACAAAAATTGCATTCAGTTGCCGCGACAAAAATCGCCTGTGTAAACGGGCCTTAAGATTAGGCCGAAACACGAGGCAAAAATTACCACTAGTAATTCTTTTGGATCAAACTTATCCGCTAGAAGTAAATGGCAGATTTCCGTTCAAGCAAGGTTAATCACTAGAGGATACACGCGTCACCAGGGTCTTGACGCATTGCCTCGAACACGTTCAAATGTTGATTTAATCAAGTCCCACAGATCGACATGGCCAAGGGTTATAACCACTAACTAAAGAGAGATGCGTCACTAGGAACATGACGCGTCATCTTGAACATGTGCATGTTCAAATGTTGATTCAGCCAAGAGCGTGAGAGAATCCCAGACATGTATGGCCAACGTAGGAAGGAAACACTGTAAAAACTAGACAAACGTACCTAAATACCTAGCATAAACATTTTAAACAAAAGATATAACCGATTAGAGAGAGAAACGCGGAACTTAACAAGCTTTTATTAATAGATACTACAGTAGCTTGAGACTAGTCTGTTTCTTTCCCTTGTGTGTCATACTTTCTAGTACACACCAACTATATTATAAATCTAGTCGTCTTCATTAACTAAAAGGCCTTTGGAATAGAAGAACTGCCCATTAAAGTAAATTGTCTCTGAGACTGACCTGCTGGCATTGAAAGGAATGTTCGGGGAGACAAACGATAATTTTCAAAGTTGTTTTACTCATGCAACTTGAAAAGAGCTTTGTATTACACGGTCTAACACGAGTATTGTATAACGTTACAGCTGAACATGCTGAGGCACAAAGAAAACCAAATCGCTAGTACTAGAAAGCTTCATTAATTGAGATTCTAGATTGCTCGAGATTTCCTATCTCAATGGTATTATACCTCAAATATGTTTATTCCGGAATTACTTAAACGTGACCACAAAATCGAAGTTTTAGCTCCATGGTCCCGCCAAAATATGAATGGGATGCTAGTCCATCGCTGGGTTACACCCAGCGTTAAATTCACAGGTACCAATATGAATCCCTCGGTGGAGAGAGGCACTGTGAGAATGAAGTGTCTTGCCTAAGTCCCCAGCCAGGGCTCGAACCCAGTCCGCTCGATCCGGAGTCGAGCGCGCTAACCACGAGGCCACCGCCTCGAGGCGCCTCCACAGTCAGAGTATATTTTACAAACATTGTGTAAAGTTCAAGTTTTTATTTATTTACAAAATACACTTATGTAGTGTATTTGGCCAGCAGTTGACATTAGTGAGCATGCGCACTTATGCGTGTTTCTGTAACCATGTGCTTCGATTCGCATTAAAATCGAATACATGACAATGGCGACGAGGATAAACTCGTAGAAACACGTCGAAAATATGACCACGATCGGGAAGATAGAGAGTTTTGATGAAACACAAGAGAAATGGGAAACTTATGTGGAACGTGTGGAACAGTTTTTCTTAGCAAACAACATAGATGACGACCACCAAGTGCCAACCTTGTTGAGCTTGATTGGCGGCAAAACGTACGCCTTGTTGAGAGATCTTCTGACACCAGAAAAACCAGCTACGAAGAGCTTCCAGGAGATCGTCACAACCCTTCAACAACACTTAAGTCCTAAGCCATTAGAAATAGCCGAACGTTTTCGTTTTTACAAACGAAACCAGCGTGAAGGTGAAACCGTGTTGACCTACGTGGCCGATCTGAAGAAGCTAGCGGCCCACTGCAATTTTGGCGCAAACCTTAACGAAGCCTTACGAGACAGGTTGGTCTGTGGCCTTCGCAATGTACAGATACAAAAGCGTTTGCTCTCCGAAGCCAAACTGAAATATTCCAAGGCTTTGGAAATCGCCGTAGCGATGGAAACAGCCATTCATGATGCTTCGGAATTGCAAAGTGAGTTTCACCCAGAACAGCCTAGAGTTGACAAGATATCAGACAACAGCCAAACAACCCCAGTACTTCCCCCACCGCCAAACCCCACTGCTAATGCTTGTTATCGGTGCGGAGGAGACTCGCACGCAACACACAATTGCAGATTCAAGGACCAGACATGCTATCATTGTGGGAAGGTAGGACACATTGCAAAAGTCTGTCGCTCGAAACTACAAGGTAAGCCCAAACAAACACCGAAAACACCACCGCCAAACGCCCAAGTCCACACTGTTGAATACAGTGAGACCGATGAATATGAAGATTTATTAAGCTTGAAGATACACAATGTGAGCAACCCGGGCCGAAATGTTATCTGGGTAGATTTAAAAGTAGATGGGAAACCGCTGAAGATGGAACTGGACACAGGCTCGGCTGTGTCTATTATCACACATGAACTGTACATGAAGAAATTTAATGAGATACCCTTACAGAAAACTGATTTGTTGTTGAAAACTTACACTGGGGAGAACATTACTCCTGTTGGAGTGCTCAAGGCAAATGTTGAGTACAAAGGCCAGCAACCATTACTGTTGGATCTGTATGTCGTCAAGGGCAAGGGCCCTGTGTTGATGGGGAGGGATTGGCTCTACAAGATACGCTTAGATTGGTGTGCCATCAAATCACTGAATGTTCCACAAGCTACACTACCTGCCAAAGAGCGTCTGGACACCATACTAGACAAATACTCTGATGTTTTTGAAGATAAACTTGGAACATTCAAATCAGCTAAAGCAAAGCTAACCCTCAAAGAAGACGCCCAAGCACATTTCCACAAGGCTCGAGCTGTGCCATATGCCTTGAGACCAAAGGTTGAAGAGGAACTGAGAAGACTTCAGAATGAGGGTATTCTCACGAAAGTCGAGTGGAGTGAGTGGGGGACTCCCATTGTACCCGTTCCAAAGAAAGATGGATCAGTAAGAATATGCGGCGATTACAAAGTAACAGTGAACCCGGAGCTACAAGCTGAGCAGTACCCCTTACCCCGAATTGAAGACATCTTTGCAAGGCTTGCCGGTGGGAAGAGATTCTCAAAGATTGACCTTCGTCAAGCATACCACCAACTAGAGATGGAAGAAGATTCCAAGAAATATCTCACTATCAACACTCATATGGGCTTGTTTCAGTACAATCGTCTAGTGTTCGGCATTACATCTGCACCCGCTATCTGGCAGCGTACAATTGACCAAGTGCTGGAAGGAACATCTGGTACAAGTTGCATCCTTGATGACATGATCATTACTGGAAGGGATGATGAAGAACACCTGGCAAATTTAGAAGAAGTCCTGCAACGGCTCCAACGTCATGGCTTAAGAGCAAACAAGGCAAAGTGCGAGTTCTTCAAGGAGAAGATAACCTACTGTGGACATGATATCGACAGCAATGGCCTGCACAAGTCAGCGGAGAAAGTAGAAGCAGTTTTGAAAGCACCACGCCCAAATGACGTAGCTGAAGTAAGATCCTTCCTTGGGTTAGTCAATTACTACCACAGGTTCCTGCCTAACCTGGCAACAGCAGTGCATCCCCTGAATCAGCTCTTGGAGAAGAATCACAAATGGAAATGGACAGAACAATGCGATGAAGCATTCCGAAAGGTGAAAGAAATGATCACTTCAGAGCAAGTTCTAACCCACTATGACCCAAGCCTACCACTACGGCTTGCTTGTGATGCATCCCCTGTGGGTATTGGGGCAGTGTTGTCCCACGTGATGACCGACGGTACCGAGCGACCCATAGCTTTTGCTTCAAGGACACTCACAAAAACTGAGCAAAAGTATGCACAGATTGACAAAGAAGCCTTGTCAATAGTCTGGGGGGTCAAGAAGTTTCATGTATATTTGTTTGGGCGCTCGTTCACCCTGTTTACAGATCATCAGCCATTAACGTCAATCTTTCATCCGCGTAAAAGCATTCCTATTGTCACTGCAGCTCGACTTCAACGTTATGCCTTGTTCCTAGCCGGCTATGATTACATAATTGAATACAGGAACACTAAGGTTCACAGTAATGCAGATGGTCTTTCCCGTCTTCCCCTTGAAAGAGAAATCAGAAACGAAGAAGTGGTAGACCCAGTGGGGGTTTTCAATTTGATGCAGTTTGATCCATTACCAGTCACTGTGGACAATGTCCGGCGAGAAACGCAGCGAGATCCTGTCTTGGCTCAAGTGTATGAAATGACCAGTAAAGGATGGCCATACAACCAGAATCCTGAACTCAACCCCTTCTTTACGCGTAGAGATGAGATCACATTACAGTCTGGCTGTCTAATGTGGGGGATAAGAGTCATAATACCTCCCAAGCTGCGCCCACAAGTCCTCAAAGAACTCCACCAGGGGCATATGGGAGTCGTGAAGATGAAAGCCATTGCACGCAGTTATATCTGGTGGCCCGGTATCGACAAGGAAATTGAACTGACTGCTAAGTCCTGCCCAGGCTGCCAACTAACACAGAGAGAGCCTAGTACAGTACCAGTGCACCCATGGGAATGGCCTTCGTTGCCGTGGCAACGAATTCATATTGATTTTGCAGGACCGTTCCTTAACAGCATGTTTTTGGTGGTAGTGGATGCACATTCAAGATGGCTAGAGGTAGAGAGAATGAGTTCTACCACTTCAGAGAAGACCATTGAAACCCTACAGATGTTATTTGCCAGGTATGGAGTGCCAGCCCAGTTAGTGAGCGACAATGGGCCGCAGCTAAAATCAGAAGAGTTTGAGCAATTCCTAAAGAGAAACGGGATCAAACACATCACTTCAGCCCCCTATCATCCTGCCACAAACGGCTTAGCAGAACGTTGTGTTGAGAGCTTCAAAAATGGAATGAAGAGTGAGACGGAAGTGAAATCTTTGAACATTAAGTTGGCAAAGTTTCTGCTAGCTTATAGAAATGCTCCACACTCGACCACAGGAGAGCCTCCATCCCAGTTGTTTTTGGGAAGAAGATTACGCACTCGACTGGACCTGTTAAAACCAGATCTCAGCATTCAGGTAAACAACCGCCAGATAGACCAGTCTGTCGCCAAGGGTGGTTCTGGAACGCGTCATTTTTCCATTGGCCAAAGAGTGATTGCACGAAACTACTCTGGACACTCGAAGTGGGTACCAGGTACTGTCCGTACACAACTAGGACCCCTGTCTTATGAAGTGGAGATTGAGCCTAACCTTATTTGGCGTCGACACACAGATCAACTCAAGGCTTGTAATGTTCCTGTCACCGACCATTCGCCAGTTTTCCACCCTGTGCCATCTCCGACCATAATCGAGAACCAAGGCGACCAAGTAGCTGACCCAAGTGAGCAGTCCGAGGCTATTTCAAGGGAAACAGTTGATCAGTCAGCCAATTCCGCAGCGGAATATTCAGTTAGCACCCCACCAAGCCAAGTTGAACTTGTTCCTGTTAAACGATACCCTACCAGGGTGCGAAAGCCTCCAGCTCGGTTGGACCTTTGAACATTGACTTTGCCTTTTTGAACGTTGAACATGGCAAATTGAACATTGAGTTAGTTTCGGACCTTAGGGGGTGTGAAAGACTGGCCTAAGGGGGGAGGAGTTGTAGTGTATTTGGCCAGCAGTTGACATTAGTGAGCATGCGCACTTATGCGTGTTTCTGTAACCATGTGCTTCGATTCGCATTAAAATCGAATACATGACACATCCGAAGCATGAGGAATTCTCCTTAACACATATTTCCCTTTTTATTTTTAAATGTTAACAGTGGAACACTGGAAATAAATAACATCGAATGGAATAAACCTTTTCGCAAACACTATTTACATGTGCGTTCTGGTAAACAGGTAAGCTCAATGTCAGCAACAACCCTTGGGCAAGAATACACAAAACTTTACACATCATGTAGCATGATTGTAGACTCACGGATTTAACTAGGGAAATTTCGATAGAGTAAAACTCGCGAGGCTTACAGAGGGTTTCACATAACTTTGGACGAACGGGTTCCGAAGTTTGTTCGGAATTTCCAAAGTTCGCTACGAACTTGGCAATTTCATTACGTACTTGTCAATCAAATTGTGAACTTGGAAATGAAGTTGTGAATTTTACGCCGAACTTCGTTGGGAAGTTAACAAGTTCATTGCGAGAGAAGTTCGCGCCATTTGGTGAAATTGTCTCGGAATTTCCTTAGACGTTGTGGTCACGTCAATTAGGAATTACTAGTTTTAAAATGCGTTATAATATGTTGCAACTGAATTTTCCCAGATGTTATCCGATACCTGCCTAAAAATAGATTACAATTTCTGTCGTGTTGGTTTTTTTCTCGGGTAGCTTCAGATAGAACTTCCACGCATAGTGGTTTAAAAGTACTTTACGTTTAAATATATCAGAGATAAAAAACCTTTTTATAGGACATACGTCATTCTAGAAA